>JAQFXP010000604.1:0-27013 GCA_034693685.1 Belba bartosi
TGAATTGATTTCCAATTGAATTGCAATTGATTTGATTAGGTTTGCATTAATTTAATTAAATTTATATTTAATTTATAGTTATATTATATTATTGATTGCACTTTAAAAGATTTTTTGTTTGCGTTTTGTTATTTGTCTATTGTTTATATTCTCTATTTATTGTAATATTGTATATGAAAAGCAAAAAAGTTTATTTGAAAACGTAGTACTAATTTGAATCCGGGATTCACTTTTGGCAGACTGAAGTCTAGGGGATACCTTTTCGCCGACCAAATGCTAGGGGGGAATAAATTTCAATTTTCAAAATTAGTGGGGGTCTTATTCTCCATCCCTGATAAAAACAAATGTTCAAACAAAATGCTATTAATATTGAAGAATAAGAGAACTCAACCCTCTAATACTGATTTAATATTTAGAGCAAAATTATCTATTATATAAATTAAATGTATTCTGGTTTTTTAAAATTAAATTATTGATTTAAAACTAAATTTGATTATTTAAGGTAACATATCTTGCTAAATTTTTATGTTCATTTCTATGCGATCTTTGGTTTAATTCGAATTAGAAACAATTTATCTTGATACAAATGATTTTTCAAAATATATTTAAATGTTGTTATTTACAATTATTTTTAAAATTAGACTACAGTATAAACTCGATTTTGGCAATTGCTTGTCACTTTGAAAAATTATTGCTAAAATTGAATTTTGCTATAATCGAGTGCTTATACTGTAGAATTATAACCAGCCATTACAATTAACATTGCTTTGTTAAAATTGAGTTTATATTGTATTAATTTTTGAATACAAAACTGAATATTTGGACAAACACGGTACATGTACAGTCACTATTTAACGAAAATACTGTACACAGCCAAAATTAGTCAATTTATATTGTCGGCCAAGTGATGAACACTTTTCTAATTTTAAACTGATGTCACTTTTAAAATTTGATTTTTATTAAATTACAATTACAAAACATTAAGAATAGTAAAATTTAAACTATTAACAATATATCAAATCTAATGAGTTTTACCTAATATAAAAATATATTTGTGAATAATTATTTAATTGTATTTTAATTAGATTTGTGTTAATTAAAGAAAGATTTGAATCAAATGGGAATATATAAAATTTGTTTGGAATTTAATGAATTTATTTGATTTAATTGAGAATTTATATAAATTTATAAATTAATTGCAGTAATATTGTTATTATGAATCCGGGCTTTTGGAGAAAATATTAATGTTATAAATATGATTCTTTTTTAAAACTTAAAGTAAATTTATATAAAATAATTAAAACTTATGACTATTTGCTTTATTTATTACTTTTGTTATTTATATAAAAACAAAATAAAATTAAGAAATAAAAATCAATTTTCAAAAGTGACATCAGTTTAAAATTAGAAAAAGTGTCGATCACTTCTGCCAGAAAGTGAATTGCAGGTTTTGTACAGTACTTCGTTAAATAGTGACTGTATATACTCATATTATTGGCTTGGAAAGATATAATTGGATTCTAAGTTTAATGTTACTGCAGCTTAATTGGTTTATATCGAAATAAGCGAAATCCAATTTGCGCGTATGCATTATGTGCTAAAATTATTTTAATAACAAAATAAATAATAAACTTAATTTATTCTATTGAATATATTTATGTTTTCAAATAAATTTTGTTTATATTATTTGAAAATATTTTCGCTGTTTATGCATATGTTTTGGCAAATTTTCTCAGTTTGTATATCTTTTATCCTATTTTAAACAATTGGCTGAAAATTCATTTCTCTCAATTCGATACATACCGTTTAATTATTAATACTAATAAGTTTGATACCACAAGTTATTGACATTGAAACAAGAATTACACCTGGCTAATTTTAATTTATATATTATTAATAATAATAATAATAATAATTTATTATTATATTTTGCTTTTAATTTTATTTATTAATACTGTATTGAGATTTTATCAATAAATTAGTAGTTACTGTAATTAAATTAATTTTAGTTTAAACAATAAGTAAAATATTTGCTATTACTGTATTAACAATGCGACGTTTTCTGTGCTATACAGTTACAGTACATATACTGTACATACTACATCTATTGTACTATTATTTTTGACTGCTAGGGATGCCACAATGTCTGGAAGTCTTTATAATCGTTAGATTGAAATGAAATGACACGCATAACACAAAATAATTTTTTTTGTAAATTTTTTCAATTGATTCACAAATAATTTTATTTACAATATTTTTCCAAATAATGTTTTTTCACATTCAACTATTTCAAACAAAACATTAATATTTTCACTTAAAATAGGCTTAATTTTATTCAAATTTAAATTAAATAAATATTTTCTAAAGTTTTACAAAGAATTCAAATATTTGATTCTATTGTTTATCAGTTTAATACTTTAAGCTATTTCAGCTTTCTTATAACAATTATAATTTTCTAAGTTCTAGATATTTAGGATTAAACAGATAAAGTTAGAAATTTTGCTATCGCTTTGTCAACTTTTAAAAAATATATTCTTTTCATAACTTTTGTTTTTAAGTTTTGAGGTTAAAATAATTAATATATATTTAATATTAAAACTATTAAATTAAATGAATAATATTAACAAAAAAATTTGTTTTGCATTCTGTGTGCCATTTCATTTCAATCTAAGGATTATAAAGACTTCCAGACATTGTGGCATCCCTAGCAGTCAAAAATAATAGTACTATTGTACCGGTATTCATTGGTCTCTAACTTAAAAATATTTCTATTTATTGCAACTTATTTCTTGTTTTATAATATGCATTAAATTCAATGTATAAAATATTTTGTGATTATGTAAATAGTAATTAAATTGATTGTAAAAATTATATTTATTTAAAACAGTTAACTAATTTACGCTTAAATAAATTACAACTTAATTGAATTTAATTAAATTACTCTTAATTACAATTAAATTGATAAAAATTGACTTTATTGTAATTTAGCTAATTTACATATACTTGACAAAATTGTTTAACATAATAACAAACTAAGTTAATAACATTGAATTTAATACATATAAAACAACGAACATAAAAAAATATCATCTTAATAAACATACTGTACATTTGCTTCTGGCACTTTTTATTCTTACTACTTAAGTATAAGTGATTTTTAATATACGTTTATGATTGAAGTTTATGAGAAAAACTTTTGTTACTAAAACAAGAAAAGCTTTGTTAGGTTTCACACAAATAACATAATTAATTAATTGGGTCTAATTTTATAGTAAAGTTTAAAAATATAGTAAAGTGACTAAATGACAATTAAATAGTCACATTGTTCAAGTGTGATACAAACTTGACGATTGAGGCTTAAATTAGTTTAAAAACACTCTTCATATATTAATATTTATACAGGTATGTCTACTTTAACAGTATAAGTTAATTAATTTAAATGACTCATTATCTCTACGACCCCTTTCTAAGTATACCTCCAGTGTTGACCTCTGTGACCTCTGCCAATTAATGAATTTGCAGTTAGTGGTCAGAAGCGAACATTGTAAAAAAGAGCTAGCGAATCATTTTGATTGCTTTTTTTTATTTATTTATTCGTTAACTATCTTTGATTCGAAGACTATTTTTAAAATTTGAATAATACTTCTTAGACTACAGTAACGCTAGTTATTATATCTTTGTTTTTTAAAGGTTTGCAATCATTGTTTATAACTTGTCTGTAGGTCGAAAGTTCCTTGTTTAAGTGCATGACATTCATAGTTCGGTATATCTGAGCTTACACTTAAATGTTTTGTTGTGACAAAAAAATGTTGTCATTTGTAATCAAACAATTTGATAGCAAAGGAGTTGTTTTATCAATTAATTTAAAATAAGATAAATTTTAAAAATTTATTGAGAAAACATAAATCTTTTAATTCAAAAAGTTACTAATAGTTCATAATTTAAATTTGTTTATGGTATTGATTGCACTTAGAAATGTTAAATATTGTCAATTTAGCAAAAGAATCAGATACATGTTTCGGGCTCAATATTTTGGCTAGTTGTTTTCGTTGCAATCTAGTAGTTGTATTTAAACATGTTTCAAAATTCAGATTAATCAAAACAGATTTTTTAAAGCTGTTTTTTGCTTAGCGTTAAATGAGTATTTAAAATAATTTCAGCCAGTTTATTCTGTGCTTGTATATTCCTTATGTGATTCACTCTAATGAATAGATTATTGTTGAAGTGAATAATAACTGTTAGATAATTAAGAAGTTTTTTGGCCGCCTTAGAAATTTTTTATAAATTACTTTCCAGACCTTTTCCCTCCCTTCCCCTCCCTCCCCCCTGGATAGTCAGTTCTTGGATTTTTGCTAAATGCAATCGATAGGACTTGAAATAATTGTCAATCTATGACACGACACGACATGACATTTCGTGGAGTAAAGAATATTGAATTATACAATAAGTTATAGTAATAGTTGAGATAAGAGTTGTTTGTGAGTTGAGTTGTGTTGGGATCGGGAAATGTGTTCCATATATGCGATGTCTGCACACAATTAGGAAATTTAGGAAATAGTGGTTTGATTTCCTTAACTTATGCTGATTTGGATTGATGTGGAATGGAATGGAATGGATTGGAATGCCATTGTGTTGTTGTGTTGTGTTGTGTGTGTGTTGTAGTGATGATTGCGTTTAGTTTGGGTCGTGAACTCAAATGCTGCTAATCTTATGATTGGTTTGAATGTCTATTCATTTGATAATGATTTGGAAAGTGTGTTACAATCAGTTGTGAATATGTGTTATCTGTTGGACAAGACTGTTATGCACAGGTATGACAGAACGGCTAACCTGTTGCTCGAATGGGTTGGCTGACTATAATGAGTAGAGTTGGTGGAGTCCCAGCACAACCAGCACAACAAGGAAGTCAGCAATGCTTTCAATACATCTCCAAATCAAGGGTTCAGTGCAAAGAGGGTTTAGGTTTAGGTTTAGTGTGGGCTTCCAAGCCTTCGTCACTCTTCTCCTTAGACTACTTCGAACACCACTAACAGTACTATTACTATAGTATTACTACTATACTACCTGTGCTCTCATATATCGGGTCGTTGGATATGTTACTCGTTCTGCTAGTTATGAACCTCTGCCTCTCAGTGCCAGCAGGAGATGGCATTTGGGACACTCATGTGCTACAACTTATCAAACTATCCATACCATACCTGAGCTATTGGACGGATGTATAGTTTTGAAAGTTCGCACTCCTATACCTCTTCTTCTCTTCTCTCTCCTCTTCTTAATTGTAGTTAATGTTAATAATGTTATGATTACTCAAAAGTTTATTGTTTTATAAGTATTAAAATATTTTTGTGATATTTTTTGTCTGATATTAACTAAAATGTGAAAATGTGTTAATTAGTTCTGTTGTGATATGTATTTTGAAAGTTTTCAAAAGAAAATCTCTAAAAGTCATGAAAAAACAGCATTTACTGCAACAGTCGAACACTCACTGCATATCAAAGTGTTGTCAAAGTTCTGATTCTTTCGAATCGGACGACAAGTCGAGTCTTGAATCGAATGAAATTATTGATGTTTTACCGCTTTGGAAGTTAGCACTTCATGCCGAAGGAGTTCCGCTTATACTGCCCAACACCGGCTCCGGCGCTAAGAGTCTGAATGCATTTAATAGTAACTATTTGTGTAAAAAGGTTTCCAAAAATGATATCTTTCTCTTGAATGGGTTTGGACTCAAGAATTCCAAACGAAGTTCTGAATGTCTTTTCAAAGGCAATGATCTCTTTCTTAGCAATCGTTTCAATAGTAGTCTTCGTCCGAACACTAGAGAAGCGAAATGTTGGCCCAATTTCGACAAACATTCGATTGTTTCGATGACTAATAAGAGCGATGATTGCAATTGCAATTCAGACGACGTCTCGGTTTGCAGTTCTGAGTCTTCTTCTTCTCTTAGTATCGATGAGATGGTCAACAGTAAAGGCTTTCCTTCGGGTCGGACAGCGATTGACTCGAAATTATTTCTTAAAACATATAGTGATTGTCTCAGTATTACGTCTGAAGACTCTTCCAGTGCTTCTGACCATTGTTTGCCTCGAGTTATAAAACCGCGAAAAAGACGTAAAAAGAATAAATACGCGAATCAATTGATTTCCTTTACTTGTGATAAGACCATCAAAATTCCGATTATTATTAACAAAAATTCAATTAAATCATCAAAATCTCAAATATATGCGAATAAAAGTTTGAATTTAGTTACTGAAGCGGAAAAATTGGGCCATAAATGTAAACATCTTTTCCAAATTAATTATATTTATATAATATAATATAACATGGTTAACTTTGAATTTACTTGCTTTTATCTTTATTTAATTATTAGTAATAATTTATTACCAATATATTTATATTTATTTTTTATTAATTTAATCATTTACTCAATTCAATCATTGGGTAATGAATTGATTCGATACAGTATTTAATCTTTTTTTGGAAAAATAATTTTTTATTTTTAAAACTCATTACTCTTATCGCAATTTTTGAATGTTTGTCGCATTCAATATATAGTACTCATTAGTTTTGGTCAATAATGTTTTGGTAATTTAGAAGTAATTTAAAGCATATTCAGCTACGAAGTCTACAAAAGCAATAATTGATTCCATATTTTTGTTTTGAACTTCATTTCCCGTTTTTGTCTTAAATAGTTTTCTCATTCCTTCAACTCATGTGAACTCAATTGAGAGAAACTTACAATAAGTTATCGTTTATTACATTTGTATTTTTCACGACTTATTGTTTAACCGCTTAATAGAGTTTTTGCATAATTGAAAACTTTATGAACCGATTTGGAAAAGATTAGAAAATAGGTGTAGTCTTGATGTAGTTCTGGTGTATTCACAGTTAATTGTAGTGTATGTTGAGTTGAAAACTGGAAGTAATGCCAAATTGATTAAAGCAAACAAACCTGAACTCAAGTGCGCTATTACGCTATTATCTGTTGTGTCAATAGCGTTCAAATTAAACAGATTTATTATTTCGGTAATGCTTTCTATTCTTGTTTGTTAGTCTTTTCAAATCCAATTAGTATTTACCTGTCTTTGGATTCTTTGGTGAGCAAAGATTTATTACTTTTTAAAGCATTTAATTCTTTTCTTCTCAATCTATCCTCTATTATGATAAAAGAAATGTTTTACAAAACACAGCTTTTGAACGCATTATACTTTATAATCGTCATATAAATTGTTTTTCATTTATTATTTCCAAAGCTTTTACAGTAATATCACATCCAATGAAATGCAGTAATGGTATAGAAGTCTTATTCTGACCCCATGTGTGAACATTAGATCAACTTTTTTACCATTCGTTTACTTTTTGCAATGCCATCTAAGTCTTGACTTAATCGTATTTTGAAAATAAAAAATAGATTGCATTGAAAACTAAAACAATAAATAAATCTATTCTTTGTTCGTGTCATCAAATTATTTGACAGATTTTAGAAGAATAGGAAAAAAGTTGAAAATATGTCCTAATGTTTAGTGCCAACGATCGCTAATGTATTCGAGTCATTCATTTGTCGATATCTTTATTTTCGCAATAATTTTGATTTGAATTTCTCTAATCATATACTGATTAGTCTAATGGAAAGAGAACTAACTAACTTGTGCTTTTATTGAGAAAATATATTATTTTAATCAATTCCTCTTTGACTTTAAGAATGTTAATCGGATTCAGAAAACAGTTTCATTGCTTCTAATCTCGCTTAGAATTTTGGTTAACATTTAAATTGAATCAAATTTAATTGATTTTGTTTTCCGCATTAAATAATTTTATCTAAACGAATAATTTGCTTAAAAGCAATTTTTACTTTTTTAATTGCAAACATTTATTTCGCAAAACAACATTAGTTTTAGAAATTAAGCGAAAAATTATTGAAAAATAATTGGTAGCGAACTGTGAACTTTCAAAAAGGGTAATATAAATTGAAAAATGTTTTTAAGATTTTCAACTAAAACTATCCGATGTTTAAACTTTTTGTTTAATTTATTTTAAATATTCTCTGTTCACCCATTTCTGAAACTTTAATTCGGAACTTGTTTTTCCTCTTGATTTGCATTCAATTTTTCTAACTAATAGTCTGTTTGAGTGCAACTGACAAATAAAGATATTCATTGCGAAGATGGCATCAAATCTGAGACTTGATTTACATAATTATATAAATTTAGGAAAACTTTTTAAAGCTTTCTTTGCATGTCTCTCATTAATGTTGATCTTAGCGTTAATTTCAATTATTATTCGCTCATAATTCTCGTTATGGTATTCCTTTAAATAATCATATATTATAGACTATAGAGTATACCTGTAGACTATAGTGATTAAATTTATTTTTATTTTACAATTTTTATTCAATTTTATATTTTCAATAGCGAGTACAGTCTGTTTGTAGTTTTGCAAACACTTGTTATTTGTTTGTTTAAAAGTCTAATTACTTGGAATATCTGATAAATTAAGTGAAAAGCACTTTATTTAATGTAAACTATAATTATATTAATATTTTGCTAACTTATATGTTAAGTACAAATATAAATTAGTGCTTGCTCAATTGTTTGAGTTGCATTTAGAAACTGTTAATTAAATGAAATAAATTAGAAATGCAATCCAATTGTTGATATAATTATGGTTTATATATGATATAAACGGAGAGTAACGAACGATCAAAGGGTTGCAATGACTCGAAACGCGAAAAGAGGTTCACAACAAACCTCTAAAGCTTTTTATCGACAATTAATCTCAATCTTGATCTTCGACTCAATGCGCTAATCGTTGTCGGAATTGGCAGACTATCTGTCAATTGTTTGCCACATCTACCTGTGCTTACAACTGTGTGAAAAGAACTTTACTATTAGTTTTAGTTTTAAAATATTGAAAATTAGATTTGAAGCCAAATGTGAATTAATTGATTGATCGTGTATATAGTGACGGCCTCCCGTCCCCCTCAACGCCCGTGGATTCCATTGGGCCATCCGGACCGAAATCGGTTGACCAGTATTTTCACAGTAATGTGTTATAACGTATTGTGCGATAAGTTAGCGACGCGACAACTGTACGGCTATTGTCCGAATTGGGCGCTGGCCTGGGATTACAGGAAGAAAGCAATTATTGATGAGATTCGGCACTACTCGGCCGACATTATATCTCTACAAGAGGTCGAAACGGATCAGTTCTACAACTTCTTTCTGCCAGAGCTCCAACGCGACGGTTACGATGGAATCTTCTCACCCAAGTCTAGGGCTAAGACAATGTCAGAACAGGAACGACGACACGTCGACGGCTGCGCCATATTCTTTAGAACCACTAAGTATTGCTTCGATTCGATGACTCATTTATATGTTTCTAATGAATTAATTTTGACCAATACTTAGATTCAGTTTAATTAAAGAGCATTTGGTTGAGTTCAACCAGTTAGCAATGGCCAACGCCGAGGGCTCGGACGACATGTTGAACCGAGTGATGACTAAAGACAACATCGGTTTGGCGGCACTCTTGCAGACAAAAGAGGGCGCATTTGACACCGGTATGAGTCGACTCGCTTTTAATTTGATATTTGTTTGGTTTGACTCCTGACTCATTCGGCGACTGCCACACAGGTATGCTTCCGGACCCATCGCAAGCACATCACCCACTGCTGGTCTGTACGGCACACATTCATTGGGACCCAGAGTTTTGTGACGTAAAGTTGATTCAAACAATTATGTTAATGCATGAGCTCCGGTCCATCGTTGAGGACTCGGCGCACAGCTTCAGACCCGGCGCACAAAAGGCGGACGCAAACAGCGTTCCTCTCATTCTGTGCGGAGATCTGAACTCATTGCCCGACTCGGGTGTCGTCGACTTTCTCTCTTCCGGTCGAATCAATTCAGACCATCAGGACTTCAAAGAACTCGGATATAAGGACTGTCTTCGCAAACTGAGCTGTTCTGAAAAGGCCAATGAATACACCCATCCCTTCAAGATCTCGAAGGCTTACGGCGACGAAATCATGCCATTCACTAACTATACGTCAGTTTTTACTATCAATTCATTTATTAATTGATTCATTGATTGTTTGTTTGTTTACTAATTATTTATAATTCGATTATTTATTCGAAATATTGATTCGACTATAGGTTCGACTTTAAGGGTGTAATCGATTACGTGTTTTATTCGAAAAACCATTTATCAGTTTTGGGTCTTTTGGGACCTCTGGCGGAGGAATGGCTTCGAGAGAACAAAGTGGCCGGTTGTCCGCACCAGCACATCCCTTCCGACCACTTTCCACTACTGGTCGAACTGGAAATGAGTCCTTCCCTTCCGGCGCACCTCTCGAACGGACATCTATTGCGGAGATAACATCACAATAACTGGCGAACGAATGAATCCATTTCTGACTTCACTGTAAAAAATATGTCATTTTATATACACTTGAATTCAGCTTTTATTTGGTTTTTGCTTTGATTTCATTGTTTATTATACATCTGTTTCTCGATTTGATTTCAATTATGTTTAAGATATGCCGCGAATTGTTTTGTTTCCGCTGTATATCACGTCTACAGTACTTATCATTATATTTGGCTTCAATTCAAATAATTATTGCCTTTTTAGACAAATTATTTTAAATATTTTATAAATTGACAAAAAGTTTTGTTTTTAATTTAATCAGCAATTCGTTGTTTAGTAAAAAAGAGTTAAATTTCGTCTCAAATTAAATTTAAATCTAATTCTAACTCTAATGATATTTTTGTTAAATTTATCATTAATTAAAGTAAATTTTTCAATGTTTATGTAATTCTATTTTTCTTTTATTTACGTCTTTGTCTTTCGATCAAAAACAATAAATTTAAATAAAAGCAATTAAACTGAATTCAGAAAATAATTTTTTAAATTTTCTTGATATCACTGATAATCGATATATTTATATATTTTTTTATTAATTTTAATTTATTCACTGGTTTTGAGAAATCGATTAATTATTGATCAAATGTTACGCTTCGTTATAGAGAACACGATTAGAATGAGTTATAGCAGGACTAGTGTTCTGGAAGTGTTCGTCACCGAACACCTTGGGCTCCATTTGCTCCGGCAGTTCATTATTGATAACCGAGTGAAATAGGAAATGCCGGCGCTATTACATTAGCAATGTTAGGCATAATATAAACCAAAGTTTTAGTTATTTTTGGATCTTTTTGCAAACGAATTATTTTTATATTATTTAATGAAAATTTTAAACATAATAAACCATTAATTGATTTATTAATTAACATTAAATTATTTTGCTTTTTAGGGAAATTATTAGTATTTTCGGTGAGTTTTTTCTTATAGTACAGTTTCTGAAATTCGAAAATACTGTTTTTTTTGTCATTAAGTAAAATTTTATGGCAGGATAGCTTGCATATTTTTAAAATTAAATATAATTTTATATTGATATTAAAGTTGAAATAAGCAAATATTTTTTCTATAAACTCTTGTTTATATCAAATAATTTGACTTAAAACAAAAGTTTAAAATAAAAAAACATTAAATGACTATAAGTTTTAAATAAATTTAATAAAATTTACGAAAATATATTAAGCAAGTATTAATTATATAAGTTTTTATATCAAACTTTTATATACGTTTTTAATTTTAAAACTTGAATATGAATATAATTCTCATTTTATCTAGAATTAAAGTTTAATAATAAAATGTACAAGCTAAACAATTTATAAGTTTGTTTTAATAGCAAATTTCAACAATACTTTCGAATTTCAGAAACTGTACTGGAAGTGAATTTTGAATATAATTACTTTTTATGTTTAAATATTCATTCAGTCAATGCATAAATTCAATAAATTCTTTATAAATTACAAAAAATCAAATAAGATTCAAATCTAGTCCTCAAACATGATTTCTAAGCGGGTTTCTAGCGTTTATGAATAAGTTGTAAAGTTTATGAATTAAAAATTGATCAGTTACTAAATAGATTGTATTGTACAGTCAGTTTCAGAAATGTGTGATCAAAATTGAAATAGTACAAAAATGTGCACTCCAGACCAACTCATTTTACGGCTGTGTAAATCCGCCATTAAAATTTAATTAGCTGATGTTTTACAATTTTAAACGTAAAATTAAAAATGTAGTTGGTCTAATTGTAATTATTATTTTATAATAAACATAATTATATAAATTTTGAAATTATAATTGGTTTAATATTTTATTAATTTAACATGTAAAAAACATACCTTTATTGTTTTACTTAGTTATTATTTAATTTACATTTTTAATTTTACGTTTTAAATTGTAAAACATTAGCTAATTAAATTTTAATGGCGGATTTACACAGCCGTAAAATTAGTTGGTCTGGAGTGCGCATTTTTGTACTACTTCGATTTTGATCACACATTTCTGAAACTGACTGTATAATACAACTTGTACCAATTAATAGCTTAACAATGATTTGAAGACTAGACACAATTGGTATTTACAGTATAAGAAAAATATATTTATATTTATTTAATATTTTAGTTTTATTAATTTACAGTTTATATATTGAAAGTAATTTTTATAAATAATAAAATTAGATATTCGACTTAACAATATTCGACTTAACAATATTCGATTTAAGGATATTCGATTTAACAATATTCGACTTAAGGATATTCAACTTAAGGATATTCGACTTAACAATATTCGACTTAACAATATTCGATTTAACAATATTCGATTTAACAATTTTCAAATTAATAATATTTAACTTAACAATATTCGACTTAAGGATATTCGACTTAACAATATTTGATTTAATAATATTCGACTTAAGGATATTCGACTTAAGGATATTCGACTTAAGTATATTTGATTTAATGATATTCGACTTAACAATATTCGACTTAAAGATATTCGACTTAAGGATATTTGAATTAGTAATTAAAAATAAGTTTTTAATTAATTTATAGTAAAATTAAAATATTTTTATACATTAGACTTTAAATGTAAAAACACCCCTTATTTTTCTCTCTGGTTCATAGAAAACTGATGTAAAGGTATTTCGAGACCAAATTTCGAGACCATGTCATTGCCATAGTTATCACTTAGAACCGTCGTTTGGAAAGGATTGAGCCTGGGCTCGAGTATATTTCTGAAAATACTCTAGATTTTTTAGTTTGGGAATATATAAACATATGCTTAATAAGTGAATAACAAGTTTAATAAGTAATTTGTCATAAATTCAATAAAAAAAAATATGAGTTTAAACATTAAATAAAATTTAAAACTTTTATCATAGAATATATACAATAGGGTTAAATAAAAAGTTATTATTTTAATTAAGAATATTTGATTAATGATTTTACTAATTTTAGTGAAATTTCGGCTAAAATCCCCATCCTTTCTAAACGACGGTTTTTAGTTATCACTTGTCGCAATATACTGTATAAACTGTAAATTAATAAAATTAAAAAGTTAAATGAATATAAATTTTATAGAGATTTTATACTGTAAATTAAAAATAAATAAAAATAATTTATAAATTTCAAATCATTGTTAAGCTACTAATTAATATAATGCAAACTATTTAATAGAACATTAATTTATGATTTGAAAACTTTGCAGTTTATTCCTAAACGATAAAAATCTGCTTCGAAATCATGAGTCATGAGCAGGTCTGTGACATTGATGTCGAATTGTAGCCAAATGAAAATGCTGTATATGGTGTGTATAGATAGAATTTTTTACTATATTAAAAATACTTTTCTATACCCAATTTTACACATTATTGACTAAATTAGGGGGCGTTAAGGGGCTTTTTGGCTGTATTGTTTATGCATTGTAAAATATGATTTCTTTATAAATCATATGCAAATTGTTTACCATTTGACTCAACAATTAGTATTTTCATTTCTTTTGTCTTAAAATTATGTTTGTAGTTATTTTGAATGATATTTATTATGCCATTTAATCGTAAAAATTAAAATCTTATATTCTCTCCATATAAACTTTACAGCTAAAAAGCCCCCTAACGCCCCCAATTGCGGCTAAAACTAATATTGTTAGCTTCTAATTGCTTCAAATGTTCCAAAAACAGTAATCAAGTTTCTTAAAGCCGTGAAAAAATAAACGGGAATCATGGTAAGTTAATGATAATGTTAAAGTTGAAAATATTAATATCGAAAATAATATTTTTGATATTAAAATTTTCGACTTTAGCATCAAAAATATTATTTTTGATATTAACATTTTCGACATTATTATTTTAAATTTTTTCAATTTTTCAAAAATGATATAGTTCCATAGCACTATTTTTATACTATTAATACATAAAAAGTTCCAAATTTAGTTCCATTTGCAGCTTAATGAGACATTTAGCTTAATGACGAAAATATAATTATAAGTTATACTAAAAGTTTTAAACCCATCTATGTTCACAACATACTATATTTTAGAGACTAGAATTAGGTCATTTTTATCAACCCAATTTGACTCAACATTTTCAAGATGTCAACCCAAACCGACCCGACCCAACTAAAAAAAATTTTAACCCCATCCGACTCGAAATCTAACCCAAATTAAATAATAATAATTATTTATTTATAAATTTTATTTGTAATTTTTATGTTTTATAAAAGGGATTTATAGTTTTTTGACCAATGTACCAATGTAGATACCAATTTATTTAAATAATTATTCGAATACTCTGTGGTTTAATGTCTTGTAAAAACAAACCAAAACAACCCAATTATTAGCTTTTTATATGTCTTGATTAATTTTTTATTTACAATTCAAAGATAAAATGTACGGTTAATTATTTAAAGTTATTCCTATCTCTATTAGTTTATAATTTTGTAGTTTTACTATTTAATGATTTATGTAATAATACAAATAAGTTTTTAATTAATTATGCTAAAACTATTATTTTAAAAAGTGTAAAACAAAATTAAATAATTTAAGTTTGAAATCAATTAAACGCTAAGACGCTGGGTTCGAGTTGGCCGGAAACCCAGTACTGTATTTCCGAATTCAATTAGTGTCTCGAAGTCTGATTCAGACTATTCTATTGCCCAAACGAATTAATGAGAGCTGTGAAGAGTCGGAAAATTTCTCCTTTAGTCGAATTACTGCTTAAAAAGAGTTAAATTTTCCGACTGTCGATAGAGATAAGGAAATTGTTATTATCAAACGATTATAGAACCCCCGAGCTACAAATCAAACAAACTGATTTTTAAATATAACTTGTTAAAATTGACAAAAAGATAATTTTAAATTTGGTTAGAAGTTGTTTCTTAAACATTTTTTATATGTTATTATTAGACTTCGGAATAATATTACCTAAAAACTTTTAATTATTGCACCAAGTCAGTTATAAGAATTAAATATAACGCGAAAATTGGTTTTAAGAATTTACAATTCATTTTAACTTAAGTCTTAGGTATAAATTTTAGGCATTTTATAAACTAAACCTCTTATTTCAATTAAGACTTATAATAGCATTTTAGTTAAAGTGAATTGTAAATTCTTAAACCTAATTCTCGCGCTTTATTTAATTATTATAAATGACTTCGTGCAACAATTAAACGTTTTTAGATAATATTTTTCCAAGGTCTAGTTATTATTAATGTATAATGTAATATCTTATTAATAACAATGTGTAACAATTCTTTACTTTAGGGTTAGCTAAAATGGATAGTCATTATTTGAAAAATTTGGGAAATAGCTCCTCCTAAGTTATGAGTTTTGTGAAGGAAAATAGATGTGCATTTAAATTTTATATTTTTTTAATGTTAGAAAATATTTTATAAATTAGTGCTAAATTCAGTTTAATTTCAGTTAAATTGGTTTAAATTTTAAAAATAGTGAGAATATATATATGTGTGTATATTTATATAGTATATGTGTATATGTTTTAGCTACTGATAATGTTTCTTAACACATGGAACACATGGCTTTATAACTCTATTGCTAAAAATTAAGTTTTTGTTTAAATAAGAGATAAAGTTCCTGCTATTAATACTTCACTTGTTCAATTACTTTTTGTATGCAAATTATTTTTTTCTTAACTATTAGTAATAATTTTTACCATGACTATTAATAATAAAACTGTAATTATATTTTCTTATAAAGCAGTGAGAGGCAATTATTAAGAGTTCAAAAGTGTTAGTTATCTTTTTTTACTATTTATTAAGAAATACAAAACAATATATTTGCAAAGACATCGCAGGCCTATCTCAGGCCTATTCAGATAACATGTTAACTAACACTTTTGAACTTTACTAATTACCTCTCACTATTATAGAGTATATAAAACCAGTGCTTGGAAATTAACGTAAATAAAAGTTCAGAAATGTTAGTTAACTTTTGCTGTTTATTAAACATATCTGCAAAAAAGTTTGGAAGTTAGCATGCAAATATATCGTTTTGTATTTATTAATAAACAGTTTAAAAAGCTAACTAACACTTTTAAATTAAAACAATAGAAGCAAGGTCTTTTTAATACTGAAACAAGAGCATAAATTGAGATACAGGGGAATCAAAAGAGGAATTTTATTTTTCACAAAATTTTCCCCAAAAACCTAGACAAGATCAGGGTAGAAATTTTAAAAAAAACGCTTAAAAGCCTTAAAAATTGACTTAATTTTTACATACAATTTAATCCGGAATTAAACTAAATTTAGTTAAATCAGCCTGCTGCCTTTTATCATTCAATGCAAAAAAGAATATTAAGTATAATATTAAGTACTTATCTGTTCTTATTGTTCAAATGCAAATGTGTTCATTAAATCCTTTAAATAATTATTCAATTAAATAAATCTATTTAACTAAATTCTTCGGTGATTTTAGTTTAACAATTGAATTATTTTGTTATTTCAAAAATTCCTCAAGAAATAAGTTTTTATTTATACCCTTGTGACTTTTAGTAATAGGTTAAAAGTAAACTATTTTGTATTTACTTGATTTTAGTTTTAAATTTGTATTTACAGTCAACTATAGGGCTAGGACTGTCATCAGTTCTGTCCTTCTCTGCAAATTATTCCTCAATTTTATCCCTCTATCGGTTCTATCCCTTAATTTTCGGTCCCGACCCCAGGTCTAAAACTAATAGTTGACTGTATTTTATATCAATTTTGATTAATTACTAATTTTAAAAATCTTATAAAATTTATATAAAACAGAAAGATTAAAATAAAATATTAGCATGTTTAAATAGACAGTAAACTGATATCAAATAAATATCATAGAGTGTAAATAAAAACTTATTTCATAACTATTTTTTGAAAAAACAATTCAAATGTAATAATAATTAAATGAAGAAGAGATTAATTAACGAATTAAAAAAGTTTTTAATTAATACTTAAATTATTTTAATTCACTGAATGTCTCCTAATTTTCAATTACTTTATATTAATTACAATTATATTCAAAAGAAGCAATAATAGCAAAACCGAAACACATATTCATATATAAATACATTAGTTATTCTACAGTTGGAAACAAAATGCATAAAATTATTTGAGAAAAAATGATTTATATAATTATAATAATAATAATAATTAAAAATGCATTCGATTCGATCGGTTCTACAGTACAGACAACGAATAAAATATATGTCAATAACAATAAATATGATTTTGTTTAAAAAACGTGAATCAGAGGAAAATTAAAATCACATAATCTTTCAATTGTTTTTCAATTATTATTATATATTTACAGAAATCTGTTTCAGACTTCTAGTGAAGAGAGGGATGAGTTGTGCAGTTCTGACGACAACACGATTTGAATCAATGATTGCTTTTGTATTTACAGGTCATAAGTGACAAAATAATAAATAAGCGAAAACTGTACTCTATTTGTATGTATTTAAGCACAGGTTAACGACGTATCCAATCTATACAACCCATAAGTGTATAGATTTTCATTCAATTAACGAAAGGCATAAGTAATCCGTCGGACAGAAGGCCTCAAAAGGTCAGACTTCGGCGATAATAGATTTGATTTTAATTCTTCAATCGTTTGATTCGTAAGTATTTAAGTTTAGATCAAATCTGAGATCAAAATCAATGGCTATCTTGAGTTGGTTTCTAAAACCTCGACATCACTGCTATTGTTGCCATTCGTGGCCAACATTTGAGTGATGTTTGAGTTACTGTTGGTTTCACTGCTTTTACTCATCTCTTTCATGTCTTCTAATGGGTTGTCGATCAGTGATCCAATCGAAAGCTTAGAGTTCGTAAAGTTTGAGGAATGGGTTAATACGTTGGGTAAGAGAGTCGGAAGGATTCCATTGGTCGACGTCAGCGATGGCGACGACACCTCTGACGGTGACGACGACGATGAAGACGTGCGAACCGGAGGAGAATTCTTGTTGTTCTTGACATAAGAGCCGGCGCTCGTACTCAAAGAGTGCAAACTATTTAAGTATGGATTCGCTGGGAATAGATTAGAAGACGACGAGGAAGGGGTGAGTGTCTGAGAGGGAGGCATATGTGGCGTGTGTGGAGTGTGTGGATTGTGGCCGGGATGGCCAGACGTAAAAGAAGGCTCATTTGATCGCATTTGAGATGCATTTAGTTTCAAATTATGCTTTTCTATCGAATGGCTTAACATTTCCTTTTCGGCGCTTTCCTTCGCGAGCTTCTCCATAAGGGAGGCGCCGCCACCCGAGGAGTTCAACAAACTATATCTCTGGAATACATCCCTTTCCAAAAAATCGGGTCTCACTTGAAATTCATGTAAACTCTTGAATGGATCGACCGGTTGTAGCAATGGATTCCAATACGAACGCAACGAATCGTTCGGATTGTTTGCACTGAAGTGAGGCGACACAGGAGGGGGTGTACTATGAAGGCCGAACAGACCCATGAGTCGAGCCTTTTCTAACGGGTTATTCAAACTCATTGCCGCCAAACCGGCCGAAGAGTTGAGAAGATTGGGTGCACTCGAAGTGGGAACAGTTGGCACAGCACTGGTCTTCACTTTAGGCTCATTTACATCACTGGTGAACCTATGATGTCGTTCCCTATCAGTCCTATCACTTGGATTTATTAAACCGTTTTCTATCTTTTGTTCTTCTTTGACGTCAACTGAACTCAATTTGTTGTTCTCGAAGGCACTCATATCGGGGTTCAGAGTCTTTGCAGAACTATGACTATGGGTATGGCTATGGCTGTGGCTGTGATGGCTGTGATTGTGGTTGAGGGTATGGTTGATGGTGTGGTTGATGGTATGGTTGATGGTATGGTTGAGGTTGTGGTGCGACTGATGTGAGTGATGCGAGTGATGGATAGGCGAACGCGAAGAATCTCTTTTACCACTTGTTTTGACCCAATCTTTGTTCTTATTGTCTGAATAAATGTCTCCATTTCTCATATGAGACGAAGAGTTCGAATTGTGTTTATGACTACTGTGTGTATGATCTCTGTGTATGTGTTTAGACTCGAGTTTGTCCTCATTTTTGGATTTGTCTCTTTCGAATCGTTTAGTTTCCTTTTCCACACTTTCCGAATACTTGCGTTTGTTATATAAGTCTTCGTGCAATCGATCCCTTTCGGCCTCTGCCTTCAGTCCGCCCCAGGAGGACGACGAGGATGAAGAGGTTGAGGACGTAGAGGCTGTGAGTGGAGGAAACAATGACGGCGTCGGCCGAGTGTTTGGGTTTCTCGACCATAGATCAGGCACTGAAGCACTTAGTCCTGGCAAACAGCCCGGGATTGGCAGATCTCGAGTAACAGGAATGGCTGTCGGGCCGAACATGTTGTTCGAAGGAGTCGGAGGGCCAGTGACTGGAGGCAGACCTAGTGATGAGCCCAACGAACCAAACCCTCCAAAGCCCGGAAATCGGGGAAAATTCGTTGTTTGAGACGAGAGATGAGGCGATGCAGGCGTTGGCGCGAACTGGTTGTGATGGGATGGCAGTGGAGAATCGAACGGTGCCCGCGAAGACGCCGCGTTCAACAGGGCTGACGAGAATGGCGACAGTTCTTGGGATCGGTTCCCCAAAGAGAATAAATGATTCAGAGGTCTCAACATATCAGCTGCTGATGAACCGGACTTCGAGCCACTGCTGGCGCCCGAAGACACACCGCTCTTATGCGACAAATCGAACTGTTGCTGCTTCTGCTGGTGATGATAGATCTCCCACGCGATCCGCACATGCATTGCACACCAACGCCCGGACTTCTATCAATATACAAACAAACTTGGTTAGCTATTTGCCATCGATTATTGTTAAACAGATTAAGACTTACCGCCGAAGGTTTGCTTTGTTTGGACAGTGAGTTCATCTGAAGACAATTGAAATAAATCAATAATTTGTTTAAATTGTTGTTTTCGTGTTTCAGATTCAATAAATAATGTTTCAAAACAATAATTCATACCTTGGGCTGAAACGCAGCCAAATGAGCCGGTGCTCCAAATGGGGTATTCGAAGAAGCGGTCAAACCTCCAGATTGTGGAGTAGATGCCGATCCTCCCGGAGTTAAAAGGGGTGAAAGACTAGGAAAGCCCGGAAGCCCGAGAGGGCTGCGACCGTAAAAGTTTTGGTCGATTTTTGGATATTTTTCGTACTTTAAATAAATAGAAAATAATTAATAATCGATTCATTTGTTTAGCGATTATATTAATATTGAGTAAAATTCAAACCAAATGTGGGTTCGATTGCTGAACCAAAGAATTGCCGATTGCCGGCGCCATAGGATAGGGCTGTGTCTGCGGGAGATGAATGTGTGGGTGCATTTCTGCTCTCATGTAAGGCGGTGGAGGAATATTTATCGTCCTGTCCTGTGAGGCCAGGAATCTTGTGTCTAATTCTCGTCTTAAGAAGTCTTGATCTGAAATATAATGATTGTTTGAATTGTTTGTTTTGAACACAATTATAGTTTCACTCACTTTGATGCGAAAACAGTGATTCGCCAATAAAGGGGGAAGGGGTGGCACTCGGGGCCACTGCACCCCCGACTGAGGGCAGCGATGACGGAGGAATGGGAGAAGCAAACATTCCCAAGTGATTGTTATGCAAACTAGACGACAGACCAATGTTCGGTGTTGTCGGTCGAGCCGCTAGACTTGGAGGCGATAAATGAGGAACAGCAGCAGCGCTACCATTCAATCCGGTGCTCGAACTGCAAAAAAAGTTTGATTTAATTTAATCAATCCATACATCTATACATTGCATACTGTACAACGAATTGAGTGCATACCTCGAAGCCGACCACAAATGGCTTTTATTGGCCGAATAGTTGTTCGAAAAGCTGTTTTCGGCGGAAGTATTGGAAACAGCAATCGATAGTGTGTTTCGAGAAGAAGTGGCACTTTTGGTAGAGTTAGCGCCAACACCGGACGCCTCTTCCCGTTCTTTAGAAGTGTTGAAGTTCTGACCGATTGACTGACTTAATTGACTAAGACTTGAAAGGCTACTACTGGTGCTCCGAACTGTAGGTGTAGGAGCTCTTTGATGATGAGGAGAATGTCGTGAATCAAAACTATTAATTTGATTATTAGGACTCGAGTGTCGTATCTGTTTGGAAGCAGTACTTTGATTAGACGGTAGGGTAGGAGAGGCTGTCCTTTTGAGACCTAAACAATGCGATTGCGATATAGATATCGAGGCCTTAACTGTAGTTTTGACAGAATTCGATAAATTCGATGAATTAATGTGGGATTTGTTATCCGAAGAAGAGGTAGTTTTTTGATTTTTCGAACAAACTTTTCCAACAGAACCGACAGAATTCGAGTTAATTTTCTTAGTATTAGTTTCGAGTTTATTGATCAAAGGAGGCGAAGAGGAGAGGGAGTGATTGGTTAGCACTATATTCTTGTCTTTGCTGTTGTGGTCATTGTTTTGCTCTGAAATCGAATTCTTCCGAAGAACCGATTCAATGAAATGCGACTGAAATGTTCGTTCGTATCGATTGAGTGGAATCTCTGCGCTCTTCGACACAAACGGATCCAACGGTTGTCCACAAGACTGATGATTGACTACTAATGATTTGGTGGCCTCAGAGCCAGAGCTACAGTATTGTTGCGGTGAAGACTTGGATGAGATTGGAGTCACAGTTGAGTTAGTGTTCAGCACAAGTGGAGTTGGAGCTGGAAGTGGAAGTAGAGGGGCTGGGGCTGGAACTGGGGCTGAGGCTGGAATTGGGACTGGGACTGGGGCTGGCAGTGGAGACGATGTGAGAACACGGTTTGATTTGTTTGTAGGAGCTTTGGATGAGGAACTGGTAGACGAGTCAGACTCGCAGTCATTTTTCGCGTCAACAACACTTATCACTTTAAGATTGTGGCCAATACTCAATCCGACACTCAATTGGCCAACACTTTCACCGTCAGAGCTGTTCAGAGGCAGAGTCGCTGAAGAGGACGACGAAGAAGATAATGAACTGTCATTAGAGACAGAGCTGAGGCTTTTGCCTGAAAATACTTTATCGCTGTTACTAATCGAAGAACTGTTCGAACAGTTAAGTCCAACTGATGGCGACTTTTGATGACTTCCAATCAATGGAGATGTGCTCGAAGTGAATGATATGCTATTGTTTTCTTTGAATGAATCACTCGGTTCTGAACATTCGTTCAACTCTTTATTGTCTTTATTTCTTACACTCAAATCCGACACAACTTTTGTTCGATTGCTTTCTAGAGTTGTCGATAAGTTTGCGATAACTTTATTGTCAGTAGAGCTCAAAGTTGTTGAAACACTACTACTTCTCTCAACGCTTGGACTTTGGATTTGGAAACTTGTTATCCGTGTCGGCGATCCAGAAAGGCTTCTACTAATTGAGTTACGTCGCGCTAATGAGCCAGAAATGAGTTGCTCTTCTAAACACAAACCAATTGAAATTAGTGCCAAAACCAATTATATCAAATCTATACTATTTATATAATATAAATAATATAATTATTAATATTAATTAAACAATATTATAGTGTTAAGGATTGGGTTTGGGTTTGGGTTTGCTCATAAATATTGTATATTCATATATTTGTCGACTCGAATGATATCATTACTGCAATCAATTTTGAACAATATGTCAAAACTTAGGATTCAGTTAATATAAGTTTCGCTAATTCTGGTTATATATTAAAATAAATCATTTGACAGCATTTCATGGTATTCATAGCAATTCACACTAATTCCAGTAGTTTTCATCAAAAATATTTAGAAATATCGGTATGTTTTGGGTGGAGAGGGGAGAGAGGGGGAGGGAGAGAGAGGGAGAGAGCGATTTACTGGTGAGACACTTGAAATGCCGTTCCATTGGTAACCTTTACAACTAAGTCGTTGACACTCAGTGCTGACAATTGCAGAGATTTGAGTATTTGAATTGCCATCAACTCTCGAGTGCTTTTCTAACGATATGAAGTTTAGAGCTCTAAAGTAGGCTTCGATAAGATAATGCCAGTCAAGGCGTTAACACTTAACATAAACACTTAAGAAGTACTTAAGACATCTGAATCATAGAGTCCTTCACTAATTAGAAGCTTTGCGAACAACCATTTCGAGCAAAGCTGACTCATTATTATACAAATATTATGCATCACTTTATAACTCAATTAATATCGAATTTCTTTTTAACATTTTACAGCTTTTTTGCTAATATTATTCATATTCTAATACATATAATACTATCAAATTAATTAGTATTTAGTTAAAAATTAAATTTTGAAAACTATGACATCATTTAAATGAGCCTAAACTCAAATGCTCTAAACATAAACCCAAATAAGTGCCTACTTTTGGTCAATATTTAAAAATATTTTTTTCTGTAAAACTCCACAAAACGTTGAATTACCGGTAGTTTTGCAAAATAAATAACTCATGAAATGCAATCAAAAATTAAAAACTTAATAATAATTATTATATAAAACTAATAAATTATAAATAAAATATGATAGCAATCAGTAGTTTCTTTGCGAAAATCTAAATATATTTTATCGATTCGTAAAAAACGTTTTCTGGTTTCAGATAATGTCTAATCGCTAAAAAAATTATTGAATTTATTTTCTAAACTTGTTCTCAAATACGCTGTACAGGAAAAATAAACTGATAGAAAAGTTTATTTATTTTCTTATTCCCTACAAGTGTTGTTAGTTCGGCCCAAAAATGCTAATTTCGGAAATAGCTTTTCAAATAAACTCAACTAAAATATCCAGTTTTCATAAGTAATAATAAGTTTTTATTTTAGAAACAAATATTAAAATTTCAACTGTTTCCAATACTAATTTTAATATATGTTTCAAAACTTATAATTTCTATCTATTATTTTAGTGAACCAGTCATATCATATAAATGAACTGGTTATATATTAATAGATTATTTTTATATCATGTTAATTGAAAATATTTTTAGAAACAAAAGAAAAATAATTTACGCAAAATATAAACTTATTTATATTATTGATTTGACCTATACTAGATTTACTATTTCTTATATTTGAATTACAAATTCAATTTAAAAATAAAACTTATTATTATTATTATTTATTTCTTAGTATTTAATTATTATTAAGAATAAAAATCTGTAATTGAAACAATCTAGATTCTAGAACGTACAAACATAACAATTATTAGCAATTAAACTGAAAATTATTATAGTTGCTAAAAATGTCATTTAAAAGCCACTTAAAGCAAATTTAATAAAATAATGCAAGCTTATTTTTAATTTGTTTGTAAATTCAATATTTAAAAACTTTGAACTTGAGGATTCTAAAGAAACTTTTGAATTTCGCAGTTAAGCTTAATAATTATTAATTAATTTATAATAAATATTATAAACTACTCATGTAAAAATATACCTGTGCTGCTATATAGTAGAAATTTTAATAATTAAGTTTTTTTACGTTGCATAATATAGTTATAAAATTAAATGTTGATTATATTTTTGGAAAATCTTACTTTTATTAGAAGATTCGATAGAATTTTTTGAAATATCAGATCCATCGTCACATTTCTGTAAAAAAATTAAACAAAAATTAGTTAAAAATATTTTTAAAAATTAATTACTAAAAAATTAAAATAAAAACTATTTGCATATAATATAATTGTCTTGTTTAATCAAAATCCAATTAAGAAACTAATTATTCTCCATATTATTACCATAACAAACAATATTTTTAATTTGTATTCAAATTATTTAATAATTAATAATTAAATTTAAAATATTTTAGCAAAATGTTTATATATAACAGAAGTATACAAACAAATGAAATATCACAGTTTTAATTTAAAATCTATTGATATAAAAATAAATTAGCATCGTGTTATTAATTATTTGAAAGTAAACATAATTTGCAAACTTTATAATTGCAACAAATTTTAAATAGCAAATTATAAATGAAAAGAATCATAAAATAATAAGACAGTTTGAAAATAGACTGACAAAATAGTTTTGCCAGCAAACATTTATAATTTATGAGTTTAAAGCATGTTTTATTTAATTTGAAATGACATTTAGTTAATATATTGCATAAAATCCGTAATATTTCAACTATTTATTAATTTTTAAAAATATATAAAATAAATATGCATGTTAACGATAATTTGTAAAATATATTCATAAAAATAAAACACTGTTTAAATAAAATATGATCAACAAAAACAATAATTTATTATAATTAAATAAAAATCAGTACATTGAAAAATTAATTTTAATAAATATAAATTCCGAAATCAAAAGCTTATCGTAACTGCAAATCATTTGTCAGTTTAACGCAAAGCCGTCAATTGTAATCTTCAACACATAATCAAATATACAGTATATAAAAAGTGTTTCGCAAAACATATTTCATTTGACCTAACATTGTATGATTCGAGAAATATTCAATCAATGTGTAAGGGTTTGTTGGTTTTTGATTTTGGTATGTTTACGGGTAAGCCGATAGAGTATTGGCCCAAACCCATGCATTTGCAGATTAAATGGCAGAATATAAGAACATATAATATCTGATTCCGATCACATCATGAGAGGTGGTTAAGGTATTCCTGAGAATAACGTGACCTTAAAAAAGCCAAAAATACGTGAAAGCAGTCAAACGGAGTTGGATTCGTGCACTTCAGTCAACTCCCTTTTCAGATTAAACTTTAAAAGTAAAAAACTTGGAATATATTTTCGAAATTATATAGTTATATAGTCTTAATATTTTATTTGAAACTAATTCCAATATGCAATACATGTTGTAATTACGTTGCATAATACGACTAACTAAACATTCTTCAGTAGCAATCATTGAGTTATTTAACGTGACAATATTTTAATACTCGCTACCAGTTACTAGTTACTAGTTACTAGCTAGGCAGTTAATTGCTAAAGTCACTATATTACTTCACTATATCTGCTCATTTCTGTTGCCATCAATATTTCAATATTAATATTAATACATTTTTATTGTCAACTATGAAAGCAATGCAAATAAATTAAATTTCTCACTCAATGTCAAATTTGCATAATATGGCGATAATATTCGCTGTATTTAGTTAATACCACTTATATTCAAAGTAATATCATTTAATATACAGTATTAAGAGTATTCCCATATTTTTTTATCAATTAAACGGTTTGATTATAAGAACGGTATTAATAAAACATAAATTAGTTTTAAAATTAAACCTAAAAAGCAATTTGAAATACAGTAATGGAAAAAAGTTTAGCAACGGGTGTTTTTAATTAATTACTTTTAAAATAAAAGTGTTATAAAAATAAGCTTGAAATTGTTTGTGTAATTTGTAATTTTAAATAATAATTTTAAAACAAAATCTTTCCGAATTTATTTTTTGGCGAGTAGTGACCAGAATTTGAATTTTTGGGTAGGAAATAAGTATAGAAACACAATTTAAACTTTATAATTTAACTTGATTTAAGTAAATTAATAGCAATTAAGTTGTTTAATTAAAACTTAATTTTACTGTTCTATCTAAATTTATTAAATTCAATTGCTTAAAATTTTGGTTTTATCCGAAATTTACCGAAATGTTGCCCGAAGTTCGGGAATGATATAATTTAATTTTTAGCTAGTTATTTAACTAAATTTAA
>JAQFXP010000605.1:0-27009 GCA_034693685.1 Belba bartosi
ACATTAATATATTCGACATTACTATATTCGACATTAATATATTCGACATTACTATATTCTACATTACTATATTCGACATTAATATATTCGACATTACTATATTTGACATTACTATATTCGACATTACTATATTCAACATTAATATATTCTTCATTGAATTATCTACAAAATTTTAGGGCTTCCATTTAGGAGCTTACCATGACTACAAAAATCCCCTTTTGTCACAAGTCTAGTAATAAGTAAAGATACCGTAATATAAAAACATATTGTTTATCAAATTATTAAATTATTGTAATTGGTTTATTTAAATCTAAGCGCAGGTGTTAGTGAATAACCGGTATGTCTACGTTGTAACGTTGTTTCTCATGCAGTGTGACTCAAAGGTAGCAAAGTCATTTTTCTGATTATAGCCAAATTAATAGAAATTTAAACTGATATAAATGCAAAATAAAAAATAATAAATTCAAAAATATAATCAAAAATTACAAAATTAAAAATATAAAGTAATATAAAAATATATTTAAACACATTATTTTCGAATTTATTATTTTCTACTTTATATTTTCGATTTAATAAATTTTGTAAAATAAGTCAAGAAATTGGTTGTAAATGAAATACAAGTTTGATTAAATTTTCAAACGTATTCATTACTTTTAAGCAATTTTTAATTTTTTAAATTAATATTTAAGATAATTTTTGTTCAGATTTTTTGGGCTATTATTTGTATTTTTGTTTTGAATTAATTTTGGTTCTTCTGTGGAAGTCATTAATTGATTTATGTATTTTAAAAATTAGTTTAAATTGTTCTCTTGTATAGATCAAACACTTTGATCACCTTTTCAACTATTTGCTGTTTTACTACTATTATAAATGATACGGATTTGTAATCTAAAATTATAATTTTCTAAAGACATTATTTTACAAAAACTATTTGATTGATTTAAATATCATTTAAAATTAAACATAAATTATATAATAAGAAAGTGCGTGAATTAATCTTTCAAAAAACATATATATGTTTTGGTGTTGGATCAGTTAGATCAAAGATATTTGAAGATAAATAACATAATATTTCAACTAGATAATGAAGTTAAAATTATCATCAATGAGTATTAGATAATACTTTTTAAGATTCTTTATTAGTAATAAATTATTACCAATTTTGCACACTTTTGAGCTCTAATTTCACTTATTTTAGGACAAATTTTTAAAAATCCAATTAATAATTTTAAGAATTGCTTTTTGTTTTAGATATTTTAATTAATATAAATCTCAAAATTTCTTTATTGTTCAGACCAGAGAATTGTTAAAAAAGTTTTTTTATTTTTACAAATTTGATCCAAAATGTTCTTAAGTTTATTCACACAGTTCTCAGAAAACGATTGTATCAATATTTAAATCTGTTTAAAACGTTTTATTAATAAAATAATATTAAATGAAAGATAATTTCAAAACAATTTACTTATATTTTTATATAATTTTAATAATACTTATATTGACGTAAAATTTAAAAATATTTTCTTAAATTTTTGGGCGCTAAAATTGTAATTAATGTTTAATATGAAATATTTTTAAACTTAAATTCTAAATTACCAGTTCTTACAAATCGTTTTTATTATAAATTAAATAGTATTTGGTTTTTAAATTTTTGTAAGATGATTAAAAGTTGATTTTTATTATTATGTTTTACAATTTTGCAATTAATTATCTTTTATAATTTTTATTGTCTTAATTAATAAATTAAATAAATTGTTTTTTAATAATAAAATAAAACTATAGTTAAGAGATTAATAAAACATATATTCAAAATCAATAAACACGAGGTCAGTATAAGAGAACCCTTTATCAAAAAGGGAATTACATAAAATTTGAGTTTAAATACTGAAATCTAAAACAAAAATAATTTTTAATTAAAAAATTAAATCCAAAACAAGCGAAAACTACAAATAACTTAAAAGTAATAAATAATATAAAATTAGTTAAAATTTTAAGCATTTAAAATTTATAAGATTAATTTAAAGTTAATAATTAAACCTGGGAAATTTTGATACGCGTATCAGTATATTCAAACGTTCTTTGTAATCTTACAAATTGCTTACGACTACGTGTTTGAAACTATTATTTTATTCAAAACATCTATGACTTATAAATAGCAATAAAAAGTTTACATATTTATTAATTTAGTAAAGTTTAGTTAAAGTCTTAGTTGCGATATGTTTTAGAGTTTAAAAAGTGTTTAGTAACACAAACTGTTTATTAAACAAACTAAAACAGTGTATCTGCATTGTTTTAAGATTTATAGTCTTAAAACATTACAAATTTCCCTTTTATGCATGTTAACTAAATAGTAAAAGTAATTAACAAATATTTTGAAAATTGAAACATATAGCGATTTTCATTGTTAAAATTTAAAAATTTAAAAATAGTAATCAATTTTATGAATTAACAAGTTTAATTACTGTACTATATAGTAGTGTTTTTACACCTAGTACAACTTTTAATTGAAATTTTGAGCGCAAAATTTAAACATTTCCCAGGTCTATTAATAATTATTGTATAAAAATAACTTTTATGTTTTTTTAATAAACAATTTTTAAAAGTTAAAATTTAATCTTATTTTTATTCCAAGTTTTTCTGCCCGGCACATTTAATAAAAGTGAAGCTGAATTGTATATATTTTTAATATTAACCATTAGTTTATTCTTAAATTAATTCTAAACTAACTTAATTATTGCAAATATTCATTAATTATAATCTTATTATTAAATCAATATTTATTAAATCTAATTATTAAAAAATTATTGATTAATATTTAAGACCGGAATTAAAAAAGAAAATTGCAAAAACATCAATTTTATTTAAACAATTAATTTTTTAAATATAAATTATTTATTTAATTATAAATTAAAAATGTTTAAGAATCAGAATGCTAAACTATCAAAATTATACATTTTTGTTAACACAGAGAATCTTCAAGAAAATTTGATGAATGACGCATTCAATTACTTTAAATTAATTTTTATCCTTGGCGCAACTATAAAATTTATATTCGATTAAAAGTCTTTTCTTATTTATTAAGGTTAGTATTAAGAGCTTTACTCATATTATAATTTCTTTGATTAATTAATTTCTCTATTTTATTGAAATACCTTTTTGTGTTTTATTTTCAAAAATCTGTTTAAAATTATTTTTATAATTTAAAATTTAATTATATGCACTTTAATTAATTAAAATTTAATGCCACTCTTGCTTAATTCTAAACTATTTCAGATGCTTTATTTGATTAAATAATTTATTTTAAACTTACCGCCATCATTAATTATGTAAAATTAAGTTGTACAGTAGTATTGATTTGCAGTCTTTCTCAATTTAGCAAGGTAATTTTGCATAAGTTAAATTGAAAGTAAAATGTTTAATTACTAAAAAAATTCTAATCACAATTAGAAGTAATAAATCAATGCATAATAAGTTAACATTAATTTGGAATTTTTGTAATTAATGGCATAATTTATATTTAAATCCCAGCCGTGTTTAATAGACTAAGTTTATTAGAGTCTTTTTACACATTAAAAATTTTTTTAAGCATTTGACATATTTACAAAATCTTTATATATGTTTCGTTTTAATCTTCTTATTTAAAATATATAACAACTAAATTAAATTAAGTTTATTTGTTTGTTTTAAATAAAAATTAAGAATTTTTTTATTAACTTTTTATTAAAAATAAAATTTAAACTTTTTGAAATTATTTTTATCAATAAACTAAAGTTGCTAATTTGTTTTTAATTTAAATATTTGATTTAGTGTTTAATTAATAATATAAATAAATTACAAAATAACTTTGGTTTGTTTTATATTTTGTATAGTATTTTCAAATTTAATTATTCAGTTACAACTTTTTTAGAATTTCTCAACAATTGTTAAATAATAAATTAAAGACAAATTAAACAAAAGGTGTACTCAAATATTTTAGGTTAAGTAAATAGAAAAAATTTTACTATTTTATTTTATTAAGATAAATTATATTATACCGGAAGAACATTTACAAATATAGAGAATTAGCAAAATATTTATTTATGATCTTTTCCAAAAATAACCTGATTAGCTTTTAATTGATAATGACAAATGTTTTAGTTTTTGTTATTTAATGCTTTAATTTAATGCTTAATTATGGAATTTATGTAATTACTGCAACAACAACAAAATTTTCAATGTTTTTGCAAAACAAATAAAGTTTTTTTACATATATATATATTAAAAAAATGTAAAAATTGCAATAATTTACATATTATGCTATATTACGTAAATTATATAACTGTTACTAAATTAGATATCAATCTATATACTAATAGTAGAATTTGCCCTTTCTTCTATTCCTGACACAATTATGCAGTGAATATCTATAGGAATTCCTCTATCTATTTATCGTTAATCAGTTCTAAAAAAATTAGGTTTTTATTGCGGTTTTTAATTAAATGCATTTCAATAATTCATTATTCAATGAAAAATCATTTTCGATTCAAGTTTGTAAAAACCAGACTTCAAAGCCTCAAATATTGGATTATTCGAAGCCTTATCACACTTTCATTGCATTTAAATAGATGTCAATTAAATATTTAAAGTCTTTTAGATCTATTCGAAACATCCTATACTGATATTAATTGAAAAAAATTCAATTGATTTTTCTATGCATTCGTTTAGAAACAGCTATTTTGTATCAACTGATGGCCACATAATTCAATGCAATATTAAAACACAATTACATTAAATCTATTCATAATCGAAATTCAAATCTAATAAATTCAAATTTCGATGTAATTAACAAAACTTATAATCTTTTCAAGTTTAAACTAATTATTGCAAATATTCATTAATAATAATTTTATTATTATTATTATTATTATATCGACATTGAATTATTCGGTCCTTTTGTTTGTTCTTTTCGTTCAAATATTTGTAACATTGAAATATATAATAACGATTTTAATTGATTGCAATTGATTGCAATGAAAATTTTAACCATTTATATCTATTATCTAAAAGATTTATCTCTCGAACAAATATTTTATCGATCATTTTTTAAATTTTTATGTTAAAAACTATATATATATATATATCTATTATTTTTTAAATTTTATAATTAATTACTACCAATTAATTACATAAAAAAGAGTTATACGCTTTTATTATTATATTATATAATTAAATTTAATACTATTTTTTATATATATTTTGTTTATTACATAACAATTATATAAAATGTAAAATTTTATGTAATTTGAGATTAAATGATAAAAAAGTAACTTTGATGGAGGCCTGAGAGCCAAGGAGATGAACTATCTTATAATATCAGCGCTACCGTCAATCATGTCTTTGCTACTGAACCACAATTTTATTTTCAATAAAAAAAACTATATTTTTACACAAATGTTAAAAAATTTGATCAAACCGATACTAAATAATATTCTTATAGTAATTTTTGTAAGTTTTATTTTTATATTTACTTTTGGATAATTCCATGTTTATTAAATTCATAACTATTTTACTTAATTAGTCTTTCAATGTAATTCGTGTAATAAATAGAATAATTTTTAAAATAAAGTCATAAAAGCCGGTCATGAGAGCGCTGATTAAATTAGAGTAAAGTATACTTCACTTTTTTAATTGTTAATTCTAATTAATCTATATGCATTTTATCAAATTAATTTATTTATATTTTTTCTTTTATTATTTTTTAAAAATATTTTATTTATTTATTTATGGGAAAAACTATTTATGTCGTAAACCATTTTATTTAATTTGTAAACTTAGTTTAAATACCTATACTTAACAAATAATTTTTTAGGTTAAAAGTGTTGAATAATTTAGAAAAATATAAACATTAATAAAAAAAATTAAAAATAATTTTTAAAAATGTAATACGATATTAATTTATTCAGGAAAAATTAAGATAAAACAAAAATAGTTTTCCGGTATTTATTTATTTATTTATACTCAGGAGGAATTTATCTGAATTACAATTCCGTTATTTAAGTCATTAAGAGCTACAAAACCAAAAGTATAATTAGATTTTTAAAATTTGCAAAAGTTGTCTATCAAATCGTAAAATTAATATAAAATTGATTAAATGTAATAAAAGTAATCGATATATTAATATTTATTAAATAAGACAATGCGTGATTTAGAAATTATTTATCCAAGTAAATTTTGCTAATATCAATCAAAATCAATTGCAGTTAATTTATTACCTGAACTGAAAGTTCAACCAACTTATTAAATTTCAAAATAGATTTCTTTTTATAAATTACAACAACTTTTCGCTTAAACTAATTTTAACTACTTTTGACTTTTGTTGAACTACTTTGAAAACAACTTTTTATTTCTATTGATGTTTTTGACGACAAGAAAGTACTTTCAAATACTTTCGTTTATTCGATGTTTTTATTCATATGTTTCGTAAATATTGAATAAAAAACTGTCTTTTTGTCAAACTTTACTGTAATTCAAGTTTAAATTAGTTTTAGAAATATCATTGATTTGTATTAATTTGTAGTAATTTTTGTTTAAATCAGTGTTTGATTTGAATAGAAAATATAGTAAAAATTGAATTACGTTTTTGTTATATAATTATTAACTAATGTGTTGGTAGTGTTGCAAAGATTACTCCTTCCGTACCTTCCGTATTGATACTTTGTTTCGATAACCTTTTTCAAGATTCTATTTAATCGAAATCAGATAATACCGAATCGAAACTGGAATTCTCAAGAATTTTTCATTCAATGTTAAATAATTAAAAAGATATCTATTATTTGAATCAATATTAGGCTCGTTATTGAAAGCACAGATCGATTAAAGCTTTAAAAGAGGGGGAAGTCTTGAATTTGAATTCAATTATAGCTGAGACGCCGTTCCGAATGGCTGTGTTCGTCGATAACGTCTTTTACTCGTATAGAAGTGGCAGAAATGCTTCCGATGTTCTCAACGGTATTACTCTTGAAATACAAGAAGGCAATATGTAAGCTAGCATGTTCTATTTTTTAATTATAATCTCTACTATTTTATAGTGTTTTTGTATTATTGTTTTTGTATTTATATACAGAGTGTTATCCTTTACTTAATTTATTTGATATTTTAGTTTTAGTAATATTATATTTATTTAAACGTCAATATATCTAATCTAATCGAATATAATCTAACCGTTTGACTCCAGATATAGTCTGTTGGGTCCGAGTGGTTGTGGAAAAACAACTTTAATTAATTGTTTGGTCGGAAGTTTGAAACCACGTAAGGGCTCTGTCAGTGTGTTTGGGGAAATACCCGGTTCGCACAGATCACAAATACCTGGGCCTGGAGTGGGTTATATGCCTCAGGAGGTCGGCCTGTTTGGGGAATTTACGATTGAAGAGACGCTTATATTCTTTGGAAAATTATATCGATTGAAGAAATCAGAGATTAAGGAAAGAATCAGTTTTTTACTCAAATTTCTCGACTTAACGGATAAAAGCACTAGAATTTGTAAGTCTATTGTTTTAGTTTTATAAAGTTTTCTTGTTTATACTTTGAAATATAGACTTAATTATTATATCTAATCAACTAATATATCTAATCAAATATATTACATCAAACGCATGTATAGCCAACTTAAGTGGTGGTCAGAAAAGAAGGGTTTCATTAGCGGCTGCTCTGGTGCACAAACCACCGCTCCTTGTGTTAGATGAGCCGACTGTGGGAATCGATCCGGTATTGCGACAAAACATTTGGAATCATTTGATCGAAATGGCCAAAGACGGCACAACTATTGTGATTACAACCCATTACATAGAAGAGGCCCGGAATGCAAATATGGTCGCATTCATGAGACAGGGAATGCTTCTCGAAGATGGAAATCCAGACCTACTTATGAAACAATTCTATTGTCAGAATCTTAACGACGTTTTCCTAAAACTATGCGAAAAGAAATCCGTGAATAATATAAACAGAAATAATAATTGTTTTGCTTTAAATAGTGTCGATATTCGCAAAAATATTTTAAATGAAAATAATTTTAATGAAATACAACTGAAAAAAGAAAATATAGACTTAATCACAGAATTCAATAATAAATCCTTTACTGGTGTTTGTGTACAGAAGAGTCAACACAACATAAGTCAGACTAAACTCAATCGAAGACCTAATCGAATGACTGATCCATTTGGAAGAATATCAGCACTTTTTTGGAAAAACATGACTCGACTAATAAGAAATCTACCGGTGCTTATATTCACACTCATAGTGCCTTCCATTCAAGGTATGAACGCTTTAGACAAAACATAAAAACAGAAAATTATTTGTTTTACAATCGCAGGAATCCTATTCTTCTTTTGCGTGGGTCGGGACCCCTACAACATACCGGTGTCGGTCTTTAATCAAGAACTCGAACCCAAACTTAGTTTAGAATATCTGCAAACTATTAATAACTTTTCTATATTGCAAATACCGGTTCACTCATTAGAAGAAGGATTACATTCGATAAGAAACGGTGAAAGTCGTGCTCTGATCGCAATCGGACAGAATTTTTCCGATTCTATTCATAGAATTGGATTTAATAGTTACTATGAATTCTATCCGGAAGTAGAAGACATTCAAATGAGTAAAGTTAATCTATATCTCGATATGACCCGTAAGTTTGAACTTACTATCACAACAATTATACAATTATGTGAACACATAAACACTAAAATTAATATTAATATTAAATATTTGATTTAAAGGACAATTTGCTGCCCATAAGATAGTACAAGTGCTTCACGAGTCGTACCAAACATTTGCCAAAAAACTATTGCTTCAAAACGATTTGAACGAAACTATAGCCGATCCGCCCATTCATGTATGCATTGGCATAAATACAATTAGTTTGAGTTAAATATAAATTAATAAATTAACTCATTTTACAGATCCATACGCCAGTGCTGGGCAGTAAGAACCCGCCGGTGACAGAGTTCATGGCCCCCGGCTTTATCCTAAGTTTACTATTCCTGTCATCGATAGCTCCAACCGCTCTAACTCTAGTGCTGGAGAGAAAAGACGGATTACTTTCTCGAAGTCTAATATCAGGTCAGTTTTAAATAGATCTCTAATTGTTTTATATAAAGTTCTATAATTGAGATAAGTGTGAACTAATGGTTTACTATTGAACAACTCTGCTGTATAGGTGTCCGTCCCTATGAGTACATAATATCTCACGTATTAAACCAGACATTAGTGGTGATAATCCAGGCGTCACTGCTTCTGGTGCTGTCATTCTTGGTGTTCAACATACCATGTCGTGGATCCATATATTGGATGTCATTACTGGTCGTAATGCAAGGCATATGTGGAATGAGTTTCGGACTATTCGTATCAGCGATTTGTAAAGAAGAGAATTCAGCCTTTATTTTATGCATGGGTTCAATGTTCCCACAGTTTCTAATGAGCGGTAAGTGTTTCAGTGTTTAGTGTTTCAGTACTATCAGTGCTTTACGATTGCATTTATTATTGGATTCAATAATCAAAAATAGTTTCAAATAATTGATCGAAAACTGAATATTTCGCACAAATAGGAAGTGTTTGGCCGATCGAAACGATGCCAAAAGCGATGTTCTTAATAAGCGCTGTCTTTCCGCAGGGAATGAGTATCGATGCCTTCAGACATATACTATTCCGGGGATGGGGTCCACAACACTTTGAAGTGGCGCTCAGTTACATTATAACCGGTTCCTGGACTGTCGTCTTCCTGTTTGGCGCTGTTATTATATTTAGCATTAGAAAGTCCAACTAGGAACTATTATTTATTACTATCACTCCACTCCACTCCACTCCTCAAGTATTTAAATTAATTTAAATCTATGCAAACAATCAGCACTTCAGTCGACTCTCAAAGTTTTGACTTTCATTTCAACATTCATTTTGTGATTATTTTCATTTCTTTAATTGTATTGTATATAAGATTATTGTATAAATTATTAATTTTTTTAAATTTTATTATTAAAAATTATAAGTATTTTAATTTAAAAATACTATTTAATTAAAAAAGAATTTTTAGCCAATTAATAATCAAGAAATTCTTTTTTAGGTGATTTCAGGAAATTGTTATATAAAGAATATATATTATATATATATTTATATACTATATATATAAATAATGTTATATTTATATATATAAATAAAGTTTTACTAATTCTGGAATTTTATGCTTATTCTTAAGTCAAACATTTTTACAGAAAACTATTTGTAGACATAACTCAAATAAAGTCTTTATAAATATACCGAAGTATTAAAATACACATGGTGAGTTTAAAGAAATATCTAATAATTATTCTGTAACATGATCAATTTGTAAGAACTAAATTTATTCTCGGATTAAAATTATTCCTAAAGTTTAGATATTTGAGACGACATTAAAGTTTTCTAATTATTATTTATATAATGCTATTAAATAATAATATAATTGAAATCAAGTTGTTATTGAATCAAACACTTATCGAACGAACGGCACTCAAACTAATCTATTTTCTCATCTCTTTTCAAACTATATCAGAGATTTGGGTCAAAGAATATTATATTTGAAGTGAAGGCTTGAGTAGAGTCTGATGTTTGTAGAAACTGAAGGACATTCCAATTAGAGGACTAATTAATGCCTAAATTATTAATATAAGCAAATCTCTTACATGTTAGAATTATTTCTGACTTATTTAGCATTTATTTAAATAAATAATTAACAAATCAACTTTTAAAATAGTATTCGACTATTTGTATTTCTTATTAATAGTAAATTATTTATATTAAAAATTATTACTTTAGCATGTTCTGTTGTACAGTCGAGGTTTATGAGGTTTACAGTAAAGGAAGATACTCTCTCAATTTAATGTCTCAATTTAATGTCTTGGCAAATTGATCGATATTTTATCTAATTTTAAATTAATGTAACTTTATTTGACTTAATTTTTATTTCTTATCAATGAGTTGGTGAAAATCCCATTAATCAAATGTTTTACTGAATTTGTTTAATGCATTTGTTATAGATTCAAATTTGAATAAATCGTAAAAATATTTTCCATCGCCAAGTTCTTTTATTTTAGAAATTCCTTTTACTAATATTAATAATTACTTTCAAAGCACAAACCAATTTGTTGTAATCAGAAACCTTAAAATGTTTACGGGCAAAATTTTTAAATATTTTCTTCATTTATATATATATAAGTTTTATCAATAGTAATTTTCAAGTTGTCTTGGCCACTTCAAATTATTGCAATTGTATCAAGAACAAATTTATTAATAGGGTGGCCGCAGTATAAGAATAGAATAAATTCTCTTTATAATGTTTTTTTTTGTAAATTCAAAAACACTAATATTAATAGGGATTAAAAACAAATAAATATTTGACGTAATTTGTTGTTAACTATTATTTAGATGTAAATACATTTATCGATTTGATTAAGTTTTGCTAACAAAACGTTTTGTACTTTAATTGTAATTTATTTAAATTAAAATACAATTAATCCAAATGTGAAATGAGTTTAGTTTCGTACGAAAAAAGTGATGACTCATCAGATGAAGAGCAGTCAATAGATCCGAAGTACTCTTCGCGAGAGATCTGTTGTGTGAACAGTGCGCCCAAAGTCGTTGATTACAATCTCGACGTAAAGACTCAGTTTTCGGCTATAATTGATCCAAAATGTAAAGAATTGACATTTAATCCCAAATACGACGACTTATTTGCGCCACAATTGGGTCCAAAGAATCCGTTCAAAGACGACAAACACATCGATCGAAACTTTTTGACCGGAAATATAGAGGAGACTCATGTCAGTGAAGCTCAGTTCGAGCTCCAGAGGAAGCACTTCCACGCCTATGGGTTGGCTAACAACCCGAGCGACGGCTCTAACACTGCCATCACTAATAAGGTTTGGATTTGTTTACATTAATTGATTTACATTTCAATCAATTACTAATGTATTGTTGAACTCAATCAGACACTGGTCTCAGAGGTCGACACAACCGACAAAAGCGGTGCCAAACGCAAGAAGTTGAAGAATATGGACTCCGGAGACATCGACGGATATACCGGGCCGTGGGCTCAGTTCGAGGACGAGTCGAAGAGCGCCAAACCTACGACCGAAGAGATGGAAGAAATTGAGTCATTTATGGCCAAAAAGAAAAGGTTTGGAAAGAAGACGGAAGAGAAGGAGTTCGAGGAGAAGGCGACCGTCCATATAGAGGACGTCTACGACTACCAGGGCCGCTCCTTCCTCCACACCCCCCACGACCTCGACGTCAACCTCAAGGCAGACCACATGCCCTCCAAGTGCTTCCTTCCCAAGAAAGTGATCCATACCTTCACCGGTCACTCGAAGGCGTTGACTGCGATTCGTTGGTTCCCGCGTTCGGCCCATCTCTTCCTCTCCTGTTCTATGGACTCTAAGATTAAATTATGGGAAGTCTATAAGGAAAGGCGTTGTGTCGTCACATACATGGGTCACAAACAGGCCGTTCGCGACATTAACTTCAATCGAAAGGGTATTTATTGGTTGTTTTGAAAGTATTTGAATTTAAATAATTTGGAATTTATTTTCAAATTAGGCGATAGATTCATATCATGTGGTTATGACCGGTATATCAAGCTCTGGGACACAGAGACGGGTCAGTGCATCAAACGGTTTACTAACCGAAAGGTCGCCTATAGTATCAAATTCAATACCGACGAAGAACGCTCTCATCTGTTCCTCTCCGGTATGTCCGACAAAAAGATCATTTGTTGGGATACGCGCTCCGGAAGTATAGTCCAGGAATACGATCGCCATTTGGGTGCTATAAATACCGTCACTTTTGTTGACAACAATCGGCGGTTTGTCTCAACCGCTGACGACAAGTCAATCCGGGTCTGGGAGTGGGATATCCCGGTTGACGTCAAGTACATCGCAGAACCGCACATGCATTCCATACCTGCAGTGACCCCCGCGCCCAATGGCAAATGGCTGGCCTGTCAGATGATGGACAATAAGATACAGGCCTTCGCGTGTATGAATCGATTCAAATTAAATCAGAAAAAGGTATTCACCGGTCATATGGTGGCCGGTTATGCCTGTTCTCCCGCCTTCTCACCTGATATGAGGTAAACATTGATTTATCATTTAACGCAATTTAATGATTAATTAAATTATTTGAATTACAGTTACCTAATATCGGGTGACGCCGACGGAAAGGTATTTATTTGGGACTGGAAGACAACCCGACTACTCAACAGTTTTCAGGCTCACGACAACGTCTGTATATCTACTCTATGGCATCCGCACGAGACCAGCAAAGTCTTGACCGCCGGTTGGGATAACAATATTAAACTTTGGGATTAACTCATTATACGCTTATTCGGTAACCAAATAGACGTCGATTTATATTATTACAAACTTTTGGTTTACTGTATGTGACATATGACTCAACGCTATAGACTGTACAGAATATCAGATGCATTCGAATTACACAATTGACTACAAAGTTGGCCATAATATCATAAATTCAAACAAATGTATTCATGTATTCATCAAAACTTTTGTCAAAATTGATTGTTTGAATAAATATTGCAATTCTTCTAATGTTTGTGTCATTCAAATCAATTAAAAGTAATTCAAAACTCTTAACATCCGTTCGAATCAATGGCTAAATCGATGTTTCAATCATTGAATCTATTAATCGATTGAAAGTTTCATTAGTTTATCGAAAATATTTGACTTTTGAAGAGTAGAAGAAATGACTAATTCGTCGAAAGGCTCTTCGCATCGAATAATCGATTTTCATAATCAGAAACCTTTGGTTCAGTTAATACTAAATAACGATATAATCGAAACGAGACGTATAAGTGATGAGTAATCAAAGCTCTTAACTAAATATAAAATTCAATCGAAAATTAAATATTTCAACAATTTCTAGGCTTTAATAGTATTTCGAACATAAATTTAATTAATATTTTGCTTTATTTCTGATTATATGACTAATTGTAGTCAATTTAAATGAAAAGAATTAGTCGTTTGATATATTTTAATACTAAATGAATAATAATAATAAAGTATTGTTTAAAGCGCTAAACAAGTGATAAACTTAGACTTAGAGCAAATTAACGGTAAATTGTAGAAATAATTGTAGAAATATATGTATAATAATTAAGTGCTAATGTTCTCGGGTTAAGGAAAGATATTTCAAAATTAAATTTATTTATTGCAGAAATTTATACTAATTTCAAGGATTTCTGAAATGCGCACAATCTTTATACACAATCTATTTCAAGAATATTATATTATATTATATTATGAATATATTTAATTACAAAATATAATATTTTGATAATTTAAATTAATTTTTATTGTAAAAATGTGATAATACAATAAAAATGTATTTAATGTGACCTTTAATTATAGTTTAATAATAATCAAATGTATGAGAAATATCAAAAAATAATAATTATAATTGATATATTAATAATTTATAAAATAAGTCAATTGGTACGACAATTGGTCAAATTGCAGATGGCTTGCAATCGAACAGGTTAAATTTTCAAATATTAAAATTAAAACAACCAATTCTCTCCGTATTTCCACAACTTAAACCAATGTAAACTAAGACTTACTCTAAATACTCTAATGAAATTTAATTCGGATTAAATATTAATAAATTATAAAATATTAAATGAAATGTTTAATTACCGGTAATTAAAGATAAATGAATGGATGAGTAGAGCGTTGTTTGAGCCGAGTCTTGCAGTAAAGCGTTTTTCCATCAAATCCAGACGCGTCTTATGATTGGCTCTAATCTACACAAACAAAGTCTGAAATAATTGTATTTTTAAATTAAATTTAATTACTATCAAGCTAATTATAGCATTTTGTTCAAAACTATATTGATCTCATTTGAGACTAATATAAAATCAATAAACATAAAAGTGACAAATAATTGAATAATAAGAGAGAGGGAGAGAAAGAAAGAAAGAAAATAACGATTTCAGTAATCCTTAGAATATAAAATAATATTATAGATTGAATGCATTTGAATGGAAACAAACATATCGTAAACCTAATAGAAATGTGTCATTGATTTGAGTGCATATCATATTAGAGAGCATTTTCTCGACAATAAATTCACTCCATTTTACACTTTTTAATCATTTTTTGTTTGTTTTACTCTTTTCTAACTGTTTTTTAGATTATATTTCATTTAATTCAATTATAATCGCAATTATTACTCGAATACAGACATTGTTTGGGTTTAGAGTTAACTAATAATATCTGAAATCAACAGATAATGAGCGAAGAATCGGAAATGAATCGAAACCACAATAACCGGAATCTAAGCCAAACCGAAGACAACAATTGTGGCGAAGATTGCGATTCAATTGATACGAACAATGCGATGGAAATAATGACCGATTCAGTCAACAGTAGATGTATTGACAATAACTCGAATCAGTTGTCATCCAAAGCCAGCATTAAATCGAATTCGAGTGAAGACAAGCATTCGGTCAAAAGTCACTATTCGGCCAAAAGCCAGCATTCGGTCAAAAGTCAACATTCGGTCAAAAGTCAACATTCGGTCAAAAGTGATTGTATTTTGAATCGAAGTCGAGTTCTGGCGATCAAAGACACGCACTGTTGGGACTGCCATAAGAATTGTGTCGACTTCTCCTGTCAGGCCTGCCTCAGGAGTTACCATCAAAAGTGTCCGTCACTTAAGAAGTCGATGAGTCAGTCAACCGACGACCAGAGTCTATGTCCCGAATGCATTGACATCTTGAGGGCCGAAGAGGGAACCAATCCTTCCGGTGCTATGCAGTGGTTGAATGGAAATGTCGACCAATTGTCTGAACTGTTGAAATACACAATAGTAACGGTCGAAGCGGCCGATCGTAACGACTCGTTCTCTAAACCCGTTTTGGCCAAAGACTATCCCGAATATCAGAATATAATCGTAAACCCAATGGACTTAAGTCTCGTCAAAAAGAATGTCCAAAACAAGACCTATGCCTCGACTAACAGCTTCTTAGCCGACATCAAATGGGTATAAAACGATTGAAATTGACTTTAAGTTAAACTAAATCTAAATTACAATCGAATTGTCGCAGATATACCACAATTGTGTGATTTTTAACTCTGGAGTTAATAATGCGCTCATAAGTGAAGCGAAGAATATAATAAGAGTCGCGAAACAGGAGTGCGAAGAGATTGAGATCTGTCCGGACTGTTACTTCAACTACTATACTCTCGAAGAGGACACCTATTTCGCCGCCGTTTGCCGCCGACCACACGCTATAGTCTGGGCCAAACTCAAGGGCCACCCCTACTGGCCCGCAAAGGTTGTCCGATATAGCGAACAACGCAATGAAGTCGACGTTCGCTTCTTTGGAACTCATGACAAGTTAGTCATCGATTGATTCGATTTAATAGTTATTTGTTTTACTAATTTGTTGTTAACTATAATTTAATTGATTTACTGTTCGTTTAAATGCTTATCATTTGTTAATCAACACGAATTAATCGATTGTTAGAATCCATTCAATGGTTTGATTATAAAATTATTCAATTTTATGAAATTAGATAAATTTGAATCGATTGGACAAACCATTGATTGAAAAATATTTTGAAATTCGAATCGAAACCATTTGTCCGAATCTTTCGGAGACATTGGATTCGAATCGAAATTTTGATTCAATGGCCGTTCAATCGATTGAGTGTTTGAATGAATTGGTTTAAACCGAATTTGAATGGAAACGAATGTCTTGTAATCGAATCGATTTTGATTGTGTTGTGTTGTGATCAGGTGTTGGCTCCGACTCGAGAAGTGTTATCTGATGTCTCAGAACTATCCGTACAATAAGAAGCCGTCGAAGTTCGACCAAAACAAGTTCGACGAAGCGATTCGAGACATGAATTGCCATTTGGATGAACTTGATAAGATGCACAAAGGCTTGTTCCGATTCCATGACAAACACACCTTCTTTTCGATCGACAGTTTGCACTTAAGTGCCGCTAAACTCGATAAGAGCTCTGAATCCAATAAAACCAATTCAGATGAAACCAATAAACAGTTGAATTCGAAAAAGGTTTTGAATACTTATAATGGAATTGAATTCAAGAATTTGAAAGTAAAGACTTCGAAATTCGATATAAGGAATCACATCAACGATAGCTCCGAAGACAGTTCGATGAAATCGCCGCCAATTAAACGATTGAAAAAAAGTTCATTAAATGGTTCGACAAAAGACAAAACCAATCGATGTTTTTCCAAATCAGTGTCAGTTAGACATGAGTTGAGTTCTTCAGTCGATAGTAGTTCCGAACAGTCATACAATGAATACAAGAATGAGTCCGATATCGAACGTTCGATCAATTCTGACAATAATTTTGATCGAAATTCTCTTAATGTCAACAGTTTTGATGAAAACAATTCAAAAATCGATCGATTGGTTGAAATCGATTCAAACAAAACAAATGATTCGAAATTAAAATCAATTATTAGTCCGATTTTACCGAAACCAAAGACAGTAAAGGTTTCGAACAAATCGTTACAATTATTAAAAGTCAATAAATCCGTTTCCGTTGACTCGAACTCGAATCACAAGACAAACAGTGATTCGAACAAAACTGATGTATCGAAAACACACAAAAAGTCTAATATAAGCCCTAAATCGAAATTGAGTCCCAAATCGGTAATTCATTCAATTAATCCATTTTTAGTGATTTATTATCAAAAATTTGAGTCAATTATAATTTAGTTACCGTAGTCTCTCATAAAGTTGCAATAATATCCCAATTTAACATAATTTGGTATTAATATGATGTTGAAAATATACCCCAACTCTATCCGAATAGAATTGCACCCATTCTGTCAAATCCACAAATAGTTGCATTAAATTATAAAATTCGAAAAATTTATTAAATAATTAAACAATACATAGAAATTAATTATCATTTGAATCGCTTGCACTCATTGGTTCTTCGAGTAAATTATATGTTGAGTCGAATTGACTGACACTCTCTTATATCAAAACTTCGGTTAAATCATTTATAATTTGATGCTCTCATTGCAAGTATTGAGACATTGTTTTGAAATTATTTTTGTTTTTTAAACAGAAAATGCATTGATTTAAACAAACATGAAATGACTTATTCATACTTTAAGTCAAATAAATCAAAATATTTTAAAACTTTTTACAGTTTTTTTATATATTGAATAAAAGTTCAATTTATGTCTGAAAAACAGACGCAACTCTATTCGAATATAGTTGCACCCTCCCCTCCCCTTCCCTCCCCCTCTGTTAAATTGATATATAGGCAACTTTATGAGAGACTACGGGTAATATTTAAATGAATTATAAATATATCAGAAAAACGAGTCAAACGACGAGACTCTGAAAACGAAAACAAAATCACTTGAATTCAAAATCCGAAGACTAGAAGAAGAGAACATCGAATCGATGGCTAAACTGAGTTCAGTCGTCGAAGAGAATGAAGAGCTGAGGAAAAGGAGCGAAGAGTTGGAGAAAAGTCTGATAGACATTAAGCGGAAGCAGTGGTGCACTAACTGTCTGAAAGAGGGTTAGTATAGATTGGCGTCAATTGTCTTAATATCGAAACTGATTCTATGTCTCGATCTCTATTCGAAGCAATCCTTCCCTGTTGTTGGAACACCTGCTACTGCACAGTCGATTGTCAGCACAAGCACTGGCCAGTCCATTCCAAGAACTGCCGGCGCCGACAGCAGAACACACCCAATCGATCGTAACTTCATTTTATTTTTACTTAAATTCTTCACTTATTACTCAAAACTCGAGTTTCTAATAGTATTAGAAGTTTTTGGCAAAAAATGTTTTTATTTTTATTTTTTTGGTTTGTTTCACAATTTGATGATATTTTCAAAAACAATATATCATTTGTTGTGCAAATCTATTCAATATTATTCACGTGTTTTATCTTTTGCTGAAAATACTTCACATATTTTAAAACAAAATATAATTTAAAAAGTTTTGATTAAGTTATTCATTCATAAAACTGCTCAACATTTGCATTTCGTTACAAACGGAATAGTTTTTTAAGACACAAATAAAAAGTTTATATTTTTTGCAAAAAAGTTCTCGATTTCAAAATAGTCGAGAATCCAAACCTCTTTTTCAGGTCATTTCCCGCAAAGTGTCACCACTTAAAGTACGCAATATATAAGTAAATAGAAGTAGCGACACATTGCGGATAAAGGTCTCATAAAAATACGTTTGGATTCTCGATGGGGCAACTGAGGAGAGGGTTATATAGTTTTATAATTTACTTCTTTTCAATTGTTAATTACAATAAAAAATTAATTCGGAATAAAATGCGATGAATTTTATTTTTTAGACATTGTAGTGAACCTATCTCTGGCAGTATTGAGATTTCAGTCATTGTATTAATTAAAAATTATATTAGAAATTATATAAATTATTTGTAAAAATTTGATATAAATATTGCCTAATCTGAACCGACAGACAGGCCGACCGACCGACTGACCCGGGCTGACCGAGCTCGCAAACTTGGTCTATAGACTCTATAGCGAAATATAGACCTTCTCGTGAGCCTTCTTCTGATGCACTTCTAAATTATTATAATTTTCAGTCTTATAGTTACAATTAGGGAAATGACACGAAAAGCGTTTAGTTTTGATCGCTTTCGTGCACTGTTTCGCCGAATCGATTGTCATATCATTCGGCAAATGAGCCGAAATCGGATCGAATGTCTGCTCGGAATCGAGCGGTGATTGGGTTTGGTTTGAGTGCCAATTCATATGTTCTCTCAATTGGTTCGAGTCATCGAATCTTAGGCCACAATCTGAGCACAACTTTCGGCTTTCGTTGTGAACTAAATAATGTCTTAAAAAATGAGTTCTGTTTTGGAATTTGAGCCGACATTCCGGGTATTGGCAAACAATCAGATTATTTGATTTTGGCTTTATTTTCAATTCACTTAAATCATTAGCACTCGTCGTCTCATTGCTGTTGATATGGTTTTCGAGCTTTGATTCGCTTCTAATGTATTTATGAATAGCTTTCGAAGAAAAAGTCAATTATTTTTAGATTTAAATTAATAAATAAATAAAAAACTCAAATCGAGTCTACATACAGTTGACGTGATTTTCGAGACTTTTCTTTATTTTATAGCTTTTGTGACAATAATTACAAACAAAAGTCTTGAGCTTTTTGTTGGACAACAACTTATCGCTGCTTTTATCCAATTTAATGTCCAAACGATCGCTCGGATCGGGAATGACATCAATGGATGAACTAATGGTTTGCGAGTCATTCAAATTGAACACTAAATCAGATTTATTGCCATTCAGTTCAGTATTGACTGCATTATTGATTGAACTATCATTTGAGCCGTTAATTGAGTTATCGTTTATATCAATAGTGACTAATTGACACATATTTTCGACACATTTTGTACTCATATTTTCGTTTGGATTTTCACTTAAATCTTCGTTTAATTCATATTGAGTCGACTTTTCTGTCGATTAAAGTAAAGACAAAAACAAAACAAAAATTAGAATAAAATGTAAAACAAAATGCAGACAATATTTACCGAAAAATAATTTGTTTTTAATGTTGTCTTCGGTTTGAAGTTTAGTTAAACTGATTTCCACTGATTTATCGCATTTAGATATCGTCTGAATTTGAGTCAATAGTTTGGTTTCATTTGATTTCAAAGTATTTTTGATTTGTGAACTATTTTTACTGTTTTTCAATCCATTCATTTGAACACAATTTTCGTATAATTTTCGGTAGAATTTCGAAAACAATTGATGTCTTAATAACAATGTTTTCAATCTATCGTTTTCTCTATTAATTGTCTGTATTTTTGATATCAATTCGTATTTATTTAATTGAATCAAATCAGACATTGTTTTCCAAATCAACGAATTGAAGCGATTTTCGCAATAATTAAATCGATTTTTACTCTTATTTCTCGAAATCTAAGAAAACATTTGTTTTCAATAGATATTGAAAATGAGTTCAAAAACAGATCGGTTTGAGTCAATCAAACATTCCTTTTGGATAAAACGATTGATTAAATTATATTTTTTTGTCCCCTTTTTATGTTTGTTTGCCATTAGTGTTGCAAAAACTTTTGACATCAAAGAAAATATTTTTTGTAACTAAAGTCATTTGATTGACGTAATTGATTGTTGGACTGATTGCGTGCTTTTGTTTTGTTTTATATTATTTGGCGCTTATATTGCATTCAATTGACTCTTATCTGCATTTCATTTACGTTAATACAGTATTAATATTAATTTGAATTATAGACAAAATTAGTTAAAATTACAACAAATTAATGGCTTTATTGCAAGAATTGGGAAAATCTATTAAGAAATACAAACCATTTGTTTGCGCTCTTAAGGCAAACCAGAAGTCAATTCGATGTGATTTTTGTTTCAAAAGGTTTTCGATTTTGTTAAGCAATTAATTAATTAATTATTTGATTTTAATTCGAATTATCTCTAAAAGCATTAAAGAGAGTATTGAATGCGAGGCCTGTCGTCGACACTGGTATTGCAGTCAGTTTTGTCGAAATAGTGACTCAATTACTCATCCGTTTGAATGCAATTCGAGTTACGATTTGCCGAAAATAATTGCCGATATGTGTAGCGCACCGGAGGTTAGGGATGAGTCGGATTGGGCCAAATTCAAAGATCCGGATGAGTTCGTAACCCAAACACTGCTTTTGTTACGCATTTTGTTTCGATTGAAGTCTGAGACCAATTGCGGACAAAAAGTGTATGAATTGGGGAACGGATTGAATGTCTGTTACGACGACATAACGGCTCCGAAGTGTCTCCAAATGCATAAAGTCTGGGACAAAGAGGAGGAGTCGGACGGACTAAGGGTAGGGCTCATAGATGAGGTGAGCTATAACTTCGGCGCTTGGCTTCGGGTCGTTAAACGAATACTTGGTTTGGATTTCATTAAATCGAAGTTCGGATCAGTTTCTGATGACGTCTTATTGCGTGCCTTTCGTATCGTATGTTTCGATTTGTTTTGATTTAATTATTTTTGATTTGATTTGATATTATATTATGTTTTAATGTGAGGCACAGGTAGTTCGCTATACGCTCTACGTCTGCGACACGACATTCCTGAATGAGATCGGAAAAGCAATTTATATCGAAATGTGTTTTGTCGGCCACTCCTGTGTTCCCAACTGTGGCCCTCTCTTCGACGGCAATAATGTCTTGGATTTACGTCTTCTCGACAATAAAGTCACACATTTTTCTCAATTAAGATATGACTTCCAAATCGAAATGAGTGGTTATTCGGGCCAAGAGTTGTCGAACGCGTTGTTCGTTCGAAACATAGGCTGCGATTGCAAGAAGTGTTTGAAACCAAAACTCTTTTCCCATAACTATCACAAAGAGCTGACGTACGCTAACCTCAAATACGGCAATTGGCCGACACTTGACTACTGCCAAGCGATGGCCGGACCTATCAATGGAACGCTCGATAACTGTATCGAAATCTATGGCAAATATCACCCATGGATTACAGCCCTATTGTTGTGGAAATTCAGAGTCGAATCAGTTTTACTCAAATATGAAGATATTTCTAAAGAAGAGCTGTTCCACACTTTTATACGACTTAAAGAAGCGGTAAATTGTTTTCTCAAAAATTATTGTTTTAATTAAATATTTATGTTTTTTATGTTAAGCTTTATGTGACCCACGGCTCAGACCATGTCTGGAGTGCAAAGTTGTCTTCAATTGAGCCACAATTTCAAGAGTTTATGGACACAATTGATGATTCAAATAGTTTCCAAACTATTAATAATACAATCGAACAACTCATACCTCAATCGATAATTGATCAAAAGTTAGCTTAAGATGTCTTTTCATTTATTTAATTAATTTTTTAATTGAGTAATAATTCTATTATTTATTGCTTTCCTCTGAAGCTGTTCTTAGATTTTGATAATTTTTTGTTAAATTTACGAATTATTTGTTTAATAAACACTTTTAATGAAATATCAATAAAACAAATTTAATGTTTACATATTGTTTGATAACTTCAATAAAATATTCATTTATTATAAAAATTACTTTTTCGAAATTATTTGCAAATTACTGCAGTCTCTATCATAAGTTGCAATAATATCGCAATTTAACATAATTTGGTATTAATGTTGGAAATATACCCCAACTCTATCCGAATAGAATTGCACCCATTCTGTCAAATCCACAAATAGTTGCATTAAATTATAAAATTCGAAAAATTTATTAAATAATTAAACAATACATAGAAATTAATTATCATTTGAATCGCTTGCACTCATTGGTTCTTCGAGTAAATTATATGTTGAGTCGAATTGACTGACACTCTCTTATATCAAAACTTCGGTTAAATCAATTATAATTTGATTTTCTGATTGCAAGTATTGAGACATTGTTTTGAAATTACTTTTGTTTTTGTGAAAACAAAAAATGCATTGATTTAAACAAACCGTAAATGACTTAAATCAAAACATTTTACAGTTTTTTATATATTGAATAAAAGTTCAATTTATGTCTGAAAAACAGACGCAACTCTATTCGCATATAATTGCACCCCTTCTGTCAAATTGCGATATTATTGCAACTTATGATAGAGATAACGGTAATTGTTCGAACAGTGCGTAAGAGCAGACTGTCGTGAAATTGTTATTTTTCTTTGATTATTGTCGAGTTATTTATTAGCATGCTTATTTTGGTAACAAACTGCTGACAACTTTTATTTTTAATTTATTGCAATTGCATATCCTTTGGCCACACTTGACATGACTCATCTTTTAGAAGCACACACTCGAAGGTTCAAAGACTAGAAACGAATGCATTGTTTTGTTTGGAATAATTGATAATTAATGACATTTCTGGTGCAACCAAATGACACAAAAGTTCTTTTACTATATCTTTAGCCATAGTCTACGAAATGAACTAATCTTTTCATTCATTTGTTCACAATTTTACATTAGAGGTGACTAAGAATTTGATGAACAATACGAGCCTTTTTTGGATACCCTTTGTATAAGCTTTTGCTAAAAATATTCTCTATTTTCTTATCTATTCTTATGAAATACAATATACTCTATAGTGTATCGATTCAATTGAATTCAAAAACAGTCGTTTTGGGTCAAAATCTGGTTGTTTTCTGCATTGCCTTCCGGTGCAGATGTCAGAATCGCACAGAGACTGCAATTGACGAGTTTGAGGGGAATGACAAAAACGATTTGTTAGTTTAGACTTTCAATTCGGAATTTTAAAATATTCTGTTATTTGTTAGTTCTCAAGCGTTTAAATAAATTTTTCAATTCATTGATAGAAGTATTAAATGCATTAAAAGTTTTATTACTTTTTAAGTATACTAACAGTTCGTATATTTTTAAATAAAATTAATGTATGTTTTGCTATAATTAATGATTTTTAAAATCAAATCAAAGTATTTATTTTACTCACAAGCATTTGGGTTGAAAGGTCTCTTCAGAATATTTCTAAAATTATTTTTAAACAAAAGTACATTATATAAGATGTAAAAAAAACTTTAGTTTTTGTCCAATTTTAATTAGTTGATTTAAACTAAATTAATTAAAATATTTTATATGTCTTTTGTATACAGTACAGTCCTTCATATTCAAAAAGGGACACGAATTTTAGTATTAAATAAAATTTTATGAAAGGATAACTTGTATATTTTTAATGATTAATTAATATTTTGTTTTGCTATTCAACTTAAAAAGTGAAACTATTTTATTTTTAAACTTGAATTTATATAAATTATTTTGATTTAGAACAAAAGTTTAAAATACTAAATAAATTAAATGACTCTAACTAGTAAGTGTTAAATTAACTAACTAATATTTACTAATATATTCATATAATTCAAGTTTAATATTGATTGTAAAAATTTAAAATAAAAAACTTTTATAATTTCGACTTAAAAAATTTAAATATGATTACAATTATTATTTTATCTAGAACAAAAGTTTAAAAATAAAATGTACAAGCAAAACTATTTATAAGTTTGTTTAAATTGGAAAATTCGTGTCCCTTTTTGAATATGAAGGACTGTATGTTCCTTCTCTATGTATGCTTTTTGTGAAGTACAGCAATACTGCAATAATTGTTTGCTTTACTAGAGAAGGAACATACTGTATACAAAAGACATATAAAATATTTTAATTAATTTAGTTTAAATCAACTAATTAAAATTAGGCAAAAACTAAATTAATTTTTTACATCTTATATAATGTATTTTTGTTTTAAAATAATTTAAAGTTGCAAAAAGTTAAATACTAGATTTGTTACAAAGTATTAGAAATAGTATTGTGAATATTGTATTTGGTACAGTCAATCCCACTTACAACGAACGGCTCGGTTTCACCAAATTCGTTTGTTATAACCGGGATTCGTTATATACGGCTATGACTTAATGTATTGCTATTCCGTTCCTTAATTTCTGTTCGTTATAAACGGGATGGAGTGCACTGTGTTTTGTGCACATACTTGACATTTAGACATGTTTATGCTATTATATGATATTATTAGATATTATTTTAATTAAATTTATGAATTATAATGTTTTTAAAGTTTTAAAACATAATTTAATTTAAAATTGAGTCAATTGTATATATATTTAATTATTTTATTCTCTTTTTATTACTAATTAATTTAAAGAACTCACAAAAAACTAATTTTTTATTTGAATTTTATTTAAAATTTTTGCTTTTTAATGTTAATAAACTATACGGTATAAGAATATTTCAAAACATTATTCTACATCTCTTTATACATTACAAGTGCTAACAAATAAAGTTTTAGATTATTAAATTTTACTACGGAAAGAGAATAAAATATTGTTTCTTAGATTTAAATTAAGATAAATCTTTTCATTACTTTTTGTGTATTTTAAAGATTGTGAACACAAAACAGATTCTATTGTGAGGACAAAAATAAAATAATGTATTTGAATATTAAACTAAGGAATGGGCAGACATTCGACCAATTTAGAGGAAGGAATGGGAGAGAAGAGTTGAACTTTGATATATATGTTTTATATAAAAATAATTTCACACTGAGCGCGTGTGGAAATAAAGGCAAACATATGCAAAATGCATATAAATATATAAATACACAATTTATATAAATATCATACACAGTTTATATTAATAAAATTTTAAAATTAATTTAGTTTAAATTAATAATAGTAAAATTCTGCAAAAATTTAATTAATTTTTACATCATTTATAAAGTGCTTTTTTAAAAATAATTTTAAGAATATTCTGTTATAACGTTACAACATTCTTGCTTGTAAGTTAATTTGTAGAATATTTTAATCGAGTTTTTATATTACAACTATGATTTTGTCTCGATAATAAATTTTACTTAATTTGCCCATCCTATGTCAAAAGATATAATAATCAACACTTTCTTGTTTTGAAATTAGATCAAATAAATTATGAAAATATTTCACTTTTTATGAGTTGCTATTAATATAATAAAGATTTATTATTTCGATAAATTGGCAAAAAATTGTTTTAAAATTTATTATTATATTAATCTAAGAATTTTTCACTCTTTTTTCTCTAAGAATTATTAGTCTATAAAAATAAAAAACTTTTGATTAATCAAAAGCTTGATTTTTAATCACAATTCCAATCATTATTTTAGTAAAATTGGAATTAAATTTCAAAATAAACAAATTTATACAAAATCGATAAATGAGTTTAAGATTTTAAAAGCTTTTTGTTTATTGTATTAAAAGTATTTGAATTATAAATTAATGAGTATTTTGAATATATTATCTATTCTTCAATGAAATGAAAATTTAATTTTTAATGATTTTCAAAGTCTATGTTTGCAATACATTCAAAGCAAACAAAACAGATGTTTGACACACACACACACACTCTCTCTCTCTCTCTCTCTCTCTCTCTCTCTCTCTCTCTCTCTCTCTCTCTC
>JAQFXP010000606.1:0-27006 GCA_034693685.1 Belba bartosi
TTGTTTAAAGTAAACGCAAATACATTCATATCGAGTATGGCTTTAGTTATATCCTATTCTGTTGTTCTCATTCAGACTTCAAATCAATAAAACAAATGTATATTTTTTTAAAAACATAATCATTAATAGTTTTCAAAATTATAATTTTATCAATTAAGGTTAACTAAAAATGATGTTTTAAATAATAAAAATAATTATTATTATAAGTATTATATAAATTATAATTTAAAAATTACAAAATAAATTATATATATAATTAAATTAATAAATACACAAAATTCTAACATGATTTAACCCTGCATTTGTCGATAACTATATTCTTGTCGTTCTGTTTGTGTCTCAATTCATCCAAATATCCTCTGAAGGCATTCACGCCCATTATCACCGGAAAGTTCTTCCAATTATGTTAAAATTATTTTTTAAATATATTATTTTATTTAAACAATATCATGAAATCTCTTATTTTAATTGTTTTTTATCTCACCGAGAACATGCAAGTTAAAATAATATTAATTATCCTTATTTTTAAATTAAAATATCATTGATATTTTTTCAATTTAACTTAACATTAAAGTTTTAAATTCCACTTTATTATTATATATTTATAATTTTAAACATATTAATTATAAACTATTATTAAATAAAATTGTCACAAATAAAATATCAATTAAAATAAATTTTAAAAATTAAATTATTGCTGAATTATTTATGTGGTCAATAAAATATATATAAAAATTATGGAATGTGTTTTTTATCATTTAAATTAAAATATAAATTATTCTAATAAAACAGTAATAATTAAAAACGTTTTGTAAAATTATTAACAGGTTTACAAAAAGAAATTCCGAACAAATCCTTCGATCGGTAGCTGACAATCCTAACAATTAGAGAACCATCCGTCCATTGTTTGCACCCTGACTATTGTACTCAAGGGTAGATTATAACCTCTATTTTAATCAATAGATATATTTTAAACATTAATCATTATTCATTTCCGTTATTCAAACCTTTTTTCTCTGTATTCTTTTTCAATTTGTTGTTTACCAGTTATTCTGCTAGTTACATAGTTGACTTGATTTTTGATTCTTTCGGTGCTTTGGCTAATGGAGTGCTGGAAGTGATGACGAAAGTGGTGGTAATTGTATCGAAATTACAGGGCCTTTATCGATATTTTTGAAATAAGATTTATTGGACTATTATTATAGATCTCATCAAAAAACAACTTTTTGCCATTAGAACCATAATTTTAAAAAATTTAGTTTTTGAGTTATTTAATATCATAGTTATGACTTCAATGGGAATTTGGCCAAAATTCCTATTTTCAAAATTTAATTTAACCCCCGTCCCCCATTTATTTTCTCATGAATTTTTAAAAACAATCTACTAAGAATAAGGAAGTTTTTAAACTGGGTCTCCAAGAGAGTTCACGAAATTTTTTGTATTTTTAAAAATATATTTATTATAGTTCAAAGACATGTGGACTAACAAAAACCAGACTTGTTGGCAACATGAGTAAAGCCAAAGCCTAGTGCTATATAGCAAAATGCTATCAGTCTTATGTTAGATAAGTTTTGCTACATATAAAAGCAGAGATTCAGAAGGGGGGGATTAGCTAAAAAGCCCCCCTGATATTGAAAATTGGGATTTATCCCCCCTAGCTTTTGGTCTGCGAAAAGGTACCCCGCCCTCGACTTTTTGCCGGCTTAGGCGGCCGGCAAAATTTTCGGGTTTTTTGACCAAAATTAGGAAAATTTCCCTAAATTGGGGCTAAATTCAGTTAAATTAGAGAAAATTTCATCATAAATATATGTGCATTTTGAGCGTTTTTTGAAAAATCCCTCCGTCCCCTCCTAGGTTTTTGGCCAAAATATTTTAAAAAATCTCATCTCTGATCCCCCCATGAATCGTCCGACCTTCTGAATCCCTGTATAAAAGCATTACTGTTGGGGACCGTTTTCTAGTGCCACATGTTGCCAACAAGTCTGACAAAGACTGAACCAGCAGGCATAAGTAACGTTTTGCCGAAATTTAAGTCATTAAAGTATGCAAAACTTGTAGTCGTTTTAGAATCAAAACCAGAGTCAGAGTCAAAGTCAGTCAGATTCACAATCAGAATTGCGTGAACTCTCTTGGAAACCTAGTTTAAAGCTATAACTCTGACTCTAATGTTGATTCTAAAACCCCTACAAGTTTTTCATACTTTAATGACTTAAATTACGGCAAAACGTCACTGATGCCTGCTTGTTCAGTCTGTGTTAGTCCACATGTCTTTGCAATATAATAAATATATTTTAAAAAATACAAAAAATCTCGTGAACTTTCTTGGAGACCCAGTTTAAAAACTTCCTTATTCTTAGTATTGTTTTACAAAATTTATAAGAAAATAAATGGGGAACGGGGGTTAAATTAATTTCTGAAAATTAAAATTTTGTCCAAATTCCCATTGAATTCAAAACTTTAAAAACTAAATTTTTTTTAATATGGTTCCAATGGCAAAAAGTTGTCTTTTGATGAGATCTATTATAATAATATAAAAAATCCCTCTTTAAAAATACCGATAAAGGTCCTTTGAATTGTTATGCATTTGTTCGGTATTTAAAAGTTGATTTGATTAGGTTTGACTAAAAAAGAATAAATCTTATTAATATAGATATTAAAGACATAAACTAAATAAATATAATTTAAAACTGTAATTTAAATATATGTATAAGAATTAATATTAACAAAAATTTAAATAAATAAAACTTGGTCATGTCAATTTAAAATGTCAATTTAAATATTTTAGATTTTAAAAATTTACCTTTTTAATAGTTTTATTGGAAATAGACTTTATCTAAATAACTAAAAAATCAATTATAAATATTAATGTATTTTATGTTTACAAAATCAAAAAAGTTTTATTTCGTTTAAATTTTCGACACAACTCTTTAATATAATTTATTAAACTAAATACAAAATATGTTATTTAAATCAACTTTTTTAAAATAGATAAATATGTTTTTATAAGTAATTTGTATTTCTGTTCATCCATTTCGTAAACCTTCTTAAGTATAAATGCGTCCATTATTTGCAATTCATCGCAATCTGTGATCTATGTTATCGACAAACTCTGTTATTATTAATTTTGCAATAATTTTGTTATTTTTTAAAAATTGATATGTTAAACTTTAAATTGAAAAACAACATTTTGTTATGTGCAATAAATTTATCAAAAAACTGTAAACTTTATTAAACTTTTAATAAAATTTGGTGAAAATAAATAAATTTTATTAAATTGGTATAAAAAGCTCCTGTTAACTTTGTTTTTCTAAAATTTTAAACATCAACTATTATCTAAAAATAATTTAATACAAAAAAATTATTTAATTAGTAAATTTTATATAAAATGTGATTATATTTATAAATTTTAGAGTTAATATTATCAAGCCAATATTAAATAATGCTATTTTAATATAAATTTATATACCCGTACATGGTAAGCTATAGTTATTATTAATTTATTTTTATATATAATTAAAAATAATAAAATGCATTAATAACTATAAAATAACAAAATTTATGCCAATTATTCAGTAATAAAATGCTATATCTGTTGCGCGAGTATAACCACCTCTTCGTCCTAATCATTAGGTTTAGTCCGAAGACTAGCGTTCGTTATCTCGCGATTCAAATGAAGCTATCATTCAATACGAACAAAGTTTTAGTCATTAATTCAAAACTCAAATCAAATCAAAATTTGCAATACTTTCAAAAATCTGAGCGATGAGAATCTAGAAGAGGCCGTATGACAGGCGCTGTGGAGAATGTCGATGTCGGCCAATGTGTTCTTAATTTGATTCATTCGTTTGTTTATTATGAACTCAATGCAAATGAAAGGCAAAACAATAATAAACAACTTCTTATAAAAACTGTATTTTTTGTTTTATATTTCAATAAAACTTTTATTATTGTAAATAATAATCTGATTCATTCGTATAATCTATTGTGTATTATATTTTATTTTAAATCGGCCAATTTTTAATAATCCCTAAGTTTATTTTACTTTCAACTCTAGTATAATTTTATTAGTAGTCTCGAGTAAATTTTAAAATATTTTCATGTTTACTTTATAACTACATTTATTTTATTGCAAAAATATATTAAATATTTATTAAAACCGAATTTATTTAGTATATAAAATTTAATTAAAACTTTAAAGAAATTTTAATTCGACTTTAATTTTTATTTAAAATATTTTTAAAAATAAATTTAAATAAACTGGTTCATTGATTAAAAATTATACTGTATTTAAATTATAGATTTTTGTTTGTGTTGTGGTTTTATATCAAACCTTAATTTATTTATATTTTATTTGATATTTTATAACATTAGTGTCTATGTCTTCTATGTTTTATATTTTAAATTGTTTTATTTATCATTAAATAAATAATAGATTAAGATAAGTACTTTTTTACAAATTATTTTATATGCCAAATTTATAAATGTGTTGTCAATGACAATTTAAGATAAAAAATACTTATAAATTACATAAAACAAATGCTTTAATTATTAGTAAGCTACTCCAATATATAAGTGAATAAAAGTGTAAAATATTAATAAAAATAAAATAAATATATTTATAAATTTATAAATGTCTATTTTAAATAAATTTAAAATTTGTGACAATATTCCCGAAACAATTAAAAGTGAAATAAAAACATTTATTGTATTTCACGACAATAATGATCTAAATATAATATATGTGACTAATGATGAAAATGCGTTCGGTTTTGGTTCTAATCGTTTCGGTTGTTTGGGTTTAGGAGTTATTAATGCAGTCAATGAACCGAAACTTATACCAGAATTATGTCATCAAAAGTGTGAAGAATTTTATATTGGATTGAAGTTTATATTGGCTTTAACTCAATTTGATGAAGTATTCGGTTGGGGCGGTAATAAATGGGGCCAATTGGGTAGAGGGCACAAGAATGACGGCTATTACAAACCAGAAATAATACCATTTTTATCTAAAAAAAATATTAGCCAGATAAGTTGTGGCACTTATCACGCATTAGCGCTTACAATGGATGGTATTGTTTATGGTTGGGGTTATAATAAATTTGGTCAAATCGGTTGTGAAGATAGAGATAGAATGTATATTTCATCTCAATTTGAATTAGAATTGTTTCTAAAATATAAAATAATATCAATTTGTTGTTCATATAATCGCTCGTTTGCGCTAACAAATAATGGATTGGCTTATAGTTGGGGTGAATTAGGGCAAACTTCAAATGAATATATATTTAGGCCTAAATTAATAAACCTAGATAATATTTGTGCAATTTGTCCATCAATTGATTTTACATATTTTCTCGACAATGAAGGAAATATACATTATTGCGGTCAGTGGTTGACTGAGTCTATTACTGGGTTATATTTAATTAACCCGGAAAGAATTAGAACTGAAACTAAATTTAAAAATTTGCATAGAATTTCAAATTTTATTGCTGAAGTGGCTATTTCCAATCAAGAAATAATTTACAATATTAAAAAAATTGGATTAGAAAATACAGATATTTACAACTTATTTGATTATTATGTGAATAAATTTCAAGTCACATACAAAACCTTTTCTATTTTTGAAAATAAACTGAAAAATTTTGAATTAAAAGTAAATATTACAAACAAAAATATAAATTATCCACTTTCATCAAAGAAAATTGGTAAGTTTTTTTAATTTTATTAAAAACTGTATTAAATTTTATATTTTATATGTAAAATTGAAAGTATTGACCTTGAGTTTCCCAAACTTTTTTTTAATTTAAATAATATAACTTGCCATGATTCTCGTTTACTTGTTCACGACTTTAAGAAACTTAATTACTGTTTTTGGAACATATAAAGCAATTAGAAGCTAACTATATTACACCTAGTTACACCCAATGATATACTCATAGGGGAACATTAGGGCGTTAGGAAGCTATTTGTTTGTAAAGTTTATAAAGGAAGAAAATAAGATTTTGGTTTTGAAGGTTAAGTGGCATGATAAAAACCATTCAAAATAACTAAAAACATTATTTTACGACAAAAGTAATAAAAATATTAATTTTTGAGACAAATGGTAAACAATTTGCATATGATTTATAAAGAAGTCATATTTTACAATTATAAACAACACAACCAAAATGCCCCCTAACGCCCCCAATTGCGGCTATAACTAATATGGTTACTTTCTAATTGGTTTAATTGTTCCGAAAACAGTAATTTCGTTTCTTAAAGCCGTGAACAAGTAAACGGGTATCATAGTTAGTTTTTAATAACAGAAACAAGACAAAAGTTGGGAAACCTTTACTTGAAATTTTGCATTGATATAATGAAATAATGTATATAATAATATTTATATTAATTGATATAATTTTTAATTTAAAATAAATTATATTTAGCAATTTTCATAACATTTTGCAACATTAAAAATTTATATTTCTGTTGTTCCATGTTTTATTTTTTCATTAATTTTAAAATAATATGATTTGTGTTATACATTACAATTATAAATATAGTTAATTATTTTATATTAAATTTAATATTACCATTAACTTATCTTACCGGGACTTTACCATTGGTTCATATCAAACATTAATTCATAACATCCATGGTTCATATGATTCATTACTTACTGTATTCATTAATTTCTGAAATATTTATATATAATTTTATTTTTTAATTATAATTTAAAATATTAAATTTAATATATAATATATAATAAATTTAACAATTCTTTATTAATATATAACATTTTTATTAATAAATTATTTTTATTTTATTTAGATATGAAAGAATTAGATTTAAATAATTTACGACTTGATCAAAATTTAAGTAGATTTGCTTGTAATTTTGACCAAATTTGTTTAATTGGGTCTGGCGGTTTTGGCAATGTATATAAAGTTATGGACATGTGTGATGATGAATTATTTGCCGTAAAAGTTATCAACATAAATGGTAAATTAATTAAATTTTTACAACTTAAAATAATCAAAAATATTTTATAAAGCTATATTTTAATAATGCTATATTAAGTAATTAATAATTACTAATTATATTTTAATTATCTAATATAAGAACATATTTTGAATTCATAAATCTTCTTTCTAATGACTTTTTAATTAGTAATATTTTTAAAAAGCTTGTGACAAAAGAGGATTTTGGTAGTAATGGTATCCTCTTAGACGAAAATCCTTCTTTTAATAATAATTATAGTTAAAATAATAAATTATTATAAATTAATTGCAAATAATTATTAATTTTATTTATATTATATTAGATGAAAATAAACATATAGTAAAAGAAATGTATAAAGAAGTAAAGAATTTAATAAAAAGTAACGTCAATTTTGTTATTAATTATAATACACCATGGTTTGAAAAAAATTGTCTGTATATACAAATAAAAATTTGCTCGGATAATTTAAAAAATATAATAAAATTTAAACCAATTGCATTTGAAAGGAACAAATTAAATAAACAACTTATAAATTTAATTGAATATTTTTTATCATGTGAAATATTTAAGGAACTTTTGGAATGTGTTAAATATTTACACGAATCAGATCCACCAATAATACATAAAAATTTAACACCTTCTAACATTTTAATTAAATTTATGAATAATGATGCAAAATTTAAAATTAGTGATTTTGGACTTGCTAAAACTAAAGAAGATTATACATCAATGTACAATATTAATAAATCAGCAGTACCGCACTATTTTGCTCCAGAACTTTTTAAAAAATATAATTGGAAAGTTGATGTTTTTAGTCTTGGACAAATTGCATTAGATTTGTTTGAAATTGATTTTAACGAGTAAGCAAATTTATATTATATTTATTTTAAAATTTTAAGATATAATATAAAATTTATAAATAATTAAATTAACAATTCAATTTTTTAATTTAAAATTATTTTAATTTTACTAAAAATTTGTAAAAATTATTAGCATTAGAAAATTTTTATTCTACGTAATTTTTTTAATTTATAAATTATTAATTTTTAATTTTATGTAAATTTTTAATATAATTAATTTTTGCTTATTTACTAGTTACAAGTATTACTTTAAAAATTAACGTACAATATGAAAGTTTGATATTGGATAATGTTAATATAAATTTTCTTATCGCTCAAAATTATGTTATATATTTAGATTTACTTAATTATGTTAACTGATATACGTGTTATACAAAAATTAATATTTTTATTATTTACTTTCTATAATGTATTATGAGAAAATACTTCGTATTATATGTAAATCTACAAAAGACATATTTAAAATTAAATGATATAATATGGTATGCAAAACTCGTTTTTGAAATTTAAAAAAAAACAAGCGTTTTGATTATTTTTGATTTAATTAAACTATCATGTCTAATTATAACCTATTGTAGTTTAACTACAAATTAATATTTCTTTTGGCATGAAAACAGTTTGTAATGCTTACATTGAACTAATTTATTTTGTCGACGGCAATTTAATTTTCAGATATTATTTTTAATAACATTTATTAAAAAACAAATTAAATTTTTGTATTATAGCCGCAACTGGAGACGTTTAGGGGGGGGGGTTTATATTGAAATATTTTTAATACTTTTAATATTAGAAAAATTAATTTATTTATTTTAAACATTTGTAATTTAGACATAATTTTTATTTAATTTTAAATTACAGCCTAATCAAGAAATGACAATTATATATAATTATTAAATTTTTTCTATAAAGTTACAACTTATAATTTATTAATAAAAACTGTAATTTTTTAGAATTAATTTATTAATTATATATACTTAAGATTTTTATAATATACTGTAACTTAAAATTAATAAAAAATTGTTTATAGAATTTAAAAAATTTAATCAAAAAAGCTAATTTTTCAAGTATTATAAGTTATGCAAATATTTAACCAAATCCCCCCCCCCAAACGCACTCAATTGCGGCAATAATTTAAAAATTTATTTTGTTTGTTAAGAAATATAAACAAAAATAATAAAAGTTATGTAAAATTCCGCGACACAATAAATTCACTCATAGTTAGTAGAAGAGATTTTTTCTATATTTTGTTTTTACAAAGGTCTAGATATGGAAACAGATATTAAATACTAGAATTTATAGTTAAAATATATAGCTTATATATTAGGAATTAGCAAATTTATTTTTTAAAAAGAATTAAGGTAATATTGGCCAATTATTTTTAATATTATATAGCAACTTTCTTGATTTTTGATCGATACATTCATTTTTCTTTATAAACATTTTTATATTCCAAACTTTAAAAATATACATAGAATGCCAGTAGTGATGACAAAGCAAATTTTGCTAAATATTTTTAACGAAAAATATTAATAAATTTTTATATTAATTTGTAATCTAAATTTTATTCTTAAATTAAGTTCACGTGATGGTGGTAATTATGATGACGAATTGCTAAATAACATTAAATTTCTACAAAAAAAAATTAAATTAATGATCAGCTTTATATATCGTGAACGGCCTGAATGTGCGGATATATTATCGACATATAATAATTGGTCTATCAATTCAAACGAAATTATTGTTAATAAAGAATTATATGAATTAATTGAAAAAAAGCTTAGAAATTATGAAAATAAATTTTATTTTATTTACATTAAAAATAAATTGAAAATATTTGAATATATTTTTCAAACAAACATGTTTAACTCTAATTATAAGTATAAATCAAATTCAAGCAGTGATTCTAATTCAAGCACTAATCAAAATAAAAAACGAAAATTGTTGGATGGTATTAATTTCCATAACTCTAGAATAGACAAACTTAAAGCCACTTATAGCAAAAATGGTAATAAAATTTATGAATTAAACAATAATAAATTACTGTAAAATATTTACAAAGTTATATAATTTATTATAAAATTGGTAGATAATATTTAATATGTTTTATTTTTTATTTTTTATCTAGATGAAAATACTGAAAATAATTTAAATAAAAAATTTAAAACTAAATTAATTAACGGTATTTATGAAAATGGATTTGCAGAAATTTGTCAAATTGGCACAGGTGGATTTGGTTCAGTTTATGAAGTGAAAAATATTTTTGATAACAAAAAATATGCAATTAAAAAAATAAGAATTAATGGTAGTTAAAAAAACATATTTAAAATTATTTAAAAATTTCAATTCATGTTTTTAAATATTTTATAGATTATAATAAAAAAAAGCTAGAATATTTTGTGGAAGTCAACATTCTTGCTAATTATAAGAGTGATTTTATAGTCGATTACAATACTTCATGGATTGAAAGCAAATGTCTTTACATTCAAATGGAGTTATGTTTTGATGACTTGAAAAATATAATTACATATAAAGCCGAAGCATTTAAAAGACAATTTTCGGAACCAATGAATGAAATCGAATACTACATATCGTGTGAAATGTTTAAAGAACTGTTAGAATGCGTTCAGTATTTACACGAATCAAAGCCACCGGTAATACACAGAGACCTCAAACCCGCGAATGTATTGATTGCTAATAACGTCTAAAACGGCAAATTTTTAAAATTATGCGATTTTGGTTTGGCTACCATACATACAAATATATCTGAATATCATACGACTGGAGCTGAAACCATGAAATATATGGCACCGGAAGTGTTTCGGGGACATCGATATAACATGAAAGCCGATGTCTATAGTCTAGCTATTATCGCAATGGAATTATTTGACTTTGATTTAAATGCGTACGTAATTTAAAAATAATGTTTTAAATTTATTTAAATAATTATTATTTCAGATCTGGAAATATAAATAAATTGTTAGAATCAATTGGTGAATTAATTGCCAGTATGGCTATGCCTAGATATTTTGATCGACCTACTTGTGCTGATGTGTTGTCAATAGTCAAAGAATGGACTATTGATGTGAATAAAATTAGACAAAATCGAGAATTTGATATAAGAATGAAAAACCTTAAAAAAATTAATAATAAATTTTTTTATACCTATTTGGAATCTAAAATTAACAGTACATTAGCTAGTACATCTAAATCCACCAGTTCTTAAGCTTAATTTAAAAAAATTTTTAATTTTAAATAAATTCAAATGTTTATAAATTTAAATATAATTAATAAATAAAATATTAACTCAATTTCTGTTAAAAACAATAAAAATTATTATAAAAATTGCGTTAATAATATATATTAGTATTTTGTATTATTTTATCTATTTAAATTATATAGTTAAATATATAATTAAATATATAATTATTTTTGTTATTTAAACAATTTTTAAATTTCCAAATAAATTAATAAAATATAATTCTTAATTTTTAAATTAAATTAATAATTTGATTTGTGAAAAGCGGAAAAATACACATTTTAAGATAATAACTAGGGTTGCCATGTAATTCTGTTACCAATTATTTTTACTCTTTTGATTTCATTGTTCCTAACTTTACATACGGCTCAGAGACATGACCGCTCTCATCCATGGCCTGCCAAACCAAATAACTTTTTGCAAATTTAGATTTGCCCCTAAATCTTATGCTATCGGGAACTTGACTTTTGTCAATATAATTGTAATATTTAGCGCCAGAAATATCTTTGGGATCAACGGAAACGTATTTCTCATCGTCAATAATTACTTGTTTACCTATCGAATCTCTATAAACTTTTCTACAATTAGTTTTTGCTCTTTTCTTTTGGTTTTCAATATATTTGGGCACAATTTCGCATTTACGGGTCTTTATATTACATTTAAACTTTGATTTGATGGACAGTAGTGTCTGATATTTTCAAATCATTAGCCACTTTTAGTACACTAGAGTTCTTATTTTCAAATTTTTTCTTAACTTTTCTTATGACTGATTTAGTAGTAACACTTGGAGTGCGAACAGATTTTGCTTAAAATTTAATGTCTTATTAATGTCATATCCCTTGAGAATTGCGTATATAGTCTTCCGTTTCGCTCCTTCTGCCATAAAGTGCTTTACAGTTAAGGTTTTATTCAAATTTGCAAAATTAGTGTAAAAGTGCACAACTTTATTAGCAATAACTTGTTTTTCTGTGACATTTTTATTTTAGACAATAATCAACTAATCTATGACTACAAATATCTTAACAAACATTTAGACTTTAATTTGAATGAATATTCGATTACCACAAAGTTCGATAAAGCGCGCGCGAGCTAGTTAAATTTTGTGCATTTATATATGAAACGCTCTTTAAAATATTTTATTTTAATTAAATTTTGGTAATAGATTATAATTTATATTGTAACTAGGTTATAAATGATTTGTATAAAATTTATTCTGAAATTAAGTTCTAATGTTTGGATTTGTTTTTCATCCCTATATATACCGTATATATATTTTTTTTTTAATTAATTATGTTTTTATTTATATATTAATAAATAAATTTATGTAAAAATAATCCAAATATTTAATTGATTTAAATATTTATTTTTATTTTAAATATTATTTAACAAAAAATACATTAATTTCATTCACATGTTATCGAAAATACAAATAAAATAACTTTTATTACAAATCATTTGCAATAAAAATGGGACAAAAATGTTGGAAACGTTTAATACAATTCATATATAAATATATAAGTTTCAGAAGTTTTCTCTTAAATTACTTTATATTAGTTTTAATTTATTTAAAATATTTATTATTTCAAAAATTTGGCTTTCGTTCGATTGAAGAGATTTTATAAATTAATGTCATTTTACGTATCAGTCATTTAAGTGTAAAAAATATTTAAGAATATAATTCACATCTGATTTGTGTCGAAAAAATTCATAAATAAATATTTTTTTGTGTCAATAGTATTGTGTCTTTAAATATAAGAAATATATTTTGCACTTATATTGGGTTTCATAAGTGGTTCCAAATTATGCCTTAATTTTAAGTTTTATATTATTAATAAAAAAATATTTTTTGTCAAACATTTGAATTGGTTTTTGAGAAAAAATTGAGTCAATTATCAGTGATTTGTATTTGAAGTAAAAAGTTTTTACTTTTTCTTAAACTGTTATCAAAATTCAATACAAATATATGTAAACATATCTATAGTGGGTATGAATGCGAAGACTGTTTTGTATCAATTCTAACATTTTTTATATTAAAAAAAACAAATTTAAGGTTTTGTCGAATTATTTTCGTATATTTAATCTTAAAATTAGTTTCGAATCACATTCTAAACACAATCTAATCCTTTGGCATAAAAAACATATAAACCTCTGCTTTATATTCGTTGGCAATAACTATGACTCAATTCCTAAACCATAACCGGTTTGTCATTATCTAAGTATTGGTTCACATAATCGGTTGAATCACTTCTTCGGCGACTATTGTCTCCATTGGTCACAAACTTCGGGTTCGACTCAAAACGCGACGGTTTTCGTCGGTTCGGAACCGAAACCCGATTTTTGGTCAAATGATTCAATGGTTCCTCTTTTGGCTCAAATGTTCGGCTTTTGTTCAAACCTTTTGACAACAAAATCGAAAAATTAATATTAATTCGAGTTTTAAATTAATTTCAATGCAATGTATGTCTGAATACCCGCGAAATCAATGACTGTCTGTCTGTTAGGCGACTGTAGAATGAAATTAATGTTGTCTTCACTTCCGGTCATATTTGTAGACATCCTTTCGGCCAAATCGGTGTTCGAAGACAACAGGTCTTCATCGGATCCGGCATTCGATAACCGAAAGGAGGGCAACATTTTTGTCAAATTGTTTCTGCCATGGACAAATTTGAAATTAATATTAAAACTTGTTTAATATATTTATTCAATTTATATTTTATTATCTAGTTAACTTCAGGTTAATGTAGAATAATTTTGCATAAAAAATCAAGCATGTTGTTTTAAATAGTGGTAATTTAATTATTAAAAAAATTATATTTTAATTAAATAATTTTTAAAAAAAAAGATCGAGAAGAGGGATCAGCCAAGAATTCCCCTGATTTTGAAAATTATCATTTATTCCCCTCCACCCCACCCGCCTCTAGCATTTGGTCAGCAAATAAATACCATTTTCCTAATTTTTTTTATAGTTTTATAATCAAAATTAGAAAATTTCCATAAATTGAATTAATTTAATTAAAATAAGTTTAAATCCGGTTTAAATCTAGTTAAATTACGATTAAATTTAATATAAAATAAAGTTATATTGAAAACATTTTAAGATTTTGGAAAATATTTCTCCGCTATTTGTCCCACCCCTTAGATCGAGCGATTTTCTCAATCCCTGATTAAAAATAAGCCTTAATAAACATAAACTGTAATTTTAATTAACATGTTAATAAAAAATTATACTATTTATCTATTTATAATCTATTGGATAACTAGCCAAGGTGTTAATTTATTAATTGTTATTTTGTTAATTATATTGTAATATAATAATAACTATTCTAATTTATAAACATTTGTTTCATAAACAATATTAATATATTTTTAATTATTAATAATTTTAAAAATAATAAAATATAGAAATTTGTGCCAACTTTTCAGTGATGAGATGCTGTATCTGTTGCGCGAGTATAGCCTCCTCTTCGTCCTCATCATTAGGTTGTGTCCGAAGACTGGCGTTCGTTATCTCGCGATTCAAATGAAGCTATCATTCAATACAAACACAGTTTTAGTCATTATTTCAAAACTCATTTCAAATCAAAATCTGCATTACTTTCGAGAATCTGAGCGATGAGAGTCTGGAAGAGGCCGTATGACAGGCGCTGTCGAGAATGTCGATGTCGGCCAATGTGTCCCGAATTTGATTCATTCGTTCGCTTATTATGCACTCAATGCAACTGAAAGGCAAAACAATATTAAATAAAAACTAATAAATACTGAAATTTCTTTTATACTTTTCAATAAACCTTTTAATTAAACTTTTATTATTGTAAATAATAATCTGATTTATTTGTACATGCAGTCTCTATTAAATAACTTATCGGTTAATCAAACAAGTGCATACTTATGCTTGCTAATACAAATAAATTCAGTTTTTTGACATTTAACATTTACTTTCATTAACTTATTATTTGTTTTAATAATTAAACTGCAATTAAATTCAATTTAATTTATTTTATTCATGCTAAAAAATTTAATCTAATATTTATATTTCATTATTTTCAAACTAACAATATCAATTTAATTATAAAAATAAATAAAAATATTATCTAGTTGTAATTTAAATTATTAAAATATAATTAAAGTCGATTTTTTTACTTAAATATATGTAAAAATTGAGACAAATTGTCGATAAAACTTAAAATATTAAATAAATATTTTAAAAATTAAGTGATAAAAATAATTAATCAAGCTAAAAAAATTTTATCTACATACACAGTCTGTTTGCCGATGTCTGAGAGCTTGTCCTGCATTTGCATCACTTTATTAGTCCTTAAAATACACGGCGCGAACACAATAGCCAATGAGTTAGCGTTCATCCGATTGGCCGACTCCTGCTGTGCGACCCGAGCCAAGTGGAAGACCAGGCGCTCAAGTAGGTCATAATTAGCCCTGGGCAGTTTACCGATGTGCGAGTAGATCGACTGCACTCGTTCCTCGCCGTCGCTGATCGCTATCGACCACAAGAAGTCGTCGTAGAGTTCGTATGTCATCAGCGGTTCCGGCATTTCCCGGAAGAACGACTTGAGCGCAGCCGTCAGCACATGGACTGAATACGAGTCGAGATCGATGACTGTCGGCTCGACCTCCAGTCGCTGCTTCAGTTCAGTTATTTTCGATGTCGTTCCCGATTTTCTATTCATAAAATTCGTAAATAATATATTTTATAATTGATTTGTAAAAATTAAGATTTGATTTTTTTAAATTAAGCTTTGTTATTAGTCCAAAATTATAATATATCTAATTGTAAATAAAACTTTTTAAATTATTAATAATAAATTACAGTTTAAAATATAAACATTTTAATAGTTTATTGCTAAAACTTATCGTAACTCGTTAATTTTACTTATTTAGTATTAGATCAATTAGACTAATATTAAAACTAAGTTTGATCGAATATATTTTGTAAGACGTTATAAGAAGTTGTGTTGACACAACAAGACAAAAACATTTAAAGATTCGATTTTTTAATACTTTTAAGTTCTATAGAATTATCGTTTATCAGTGAATAGTTAATTATTGATTACTGTATTTATAGTGTATACTGTGTATCAATGCATAAATATATTTATTGTTTTCTATTGACCCGAGTATTCCTAATCGCAGCTTGAACATTTTCACACCTACATATTGTAAACAATCATGATTCTTTATATTTATTGTAAATGATATGCAAATTAATTACAAATTAGCAACATAAAAATATGAAATAATTACTAAACTAATAATTATAAAACTAAAATACTAATCTAAATAAATAAAAAATAAACAAATTTAAACAAATATTTTTGTACAATAGAGCTTAATAAACAAAATAGGTTCAAATCAAGTTTGTAAGATTTAATATTTATGATTAAATAATTGTGAAATTAATTTCCAAACCTATAAAGTCCTTCAGTGTAAAGCCCTTTGAGTTCAATAGTAGTGATGAGGTGTTCGACAATCACAGGTATTTGGCACTCGTCGTCGACCAGCGCAGCCAACTGTGCGCCGAACACCCGGTTAGTCGAGTGCTTGTGTCCGACGCCGGTGTCCCTACAGGTGACGACTACTTTTGTGGCGCATTTCTTATGACAGGTAAGCTTACAGCCCCTGCAGACCCAGATCTTCTCCATTAACCACATGAGTGAAGAGCAGACCTCACATACGGTCGGAATGTTAGCCATCGATAGCACGAACTGATGTCCGAAGTTCTCGTATATCTCTTCCGTACTCTTCGACCGATATCTCGACTTTTTCTGCCGTTTCCGAGACTTTGACTTCGATTTGCTTTCATTTATTTGGCTTTTATTGGAATTATCGCCACTTTTGGCAATCGCTTGGTTTGACTCAACTCTGCTTTTGTCGATAACTATATTCTTGTCGTTCTGTTTGTGTCTCAATTCATCCAAATATCCTCTGAAGGCATTCACACCCATTATCACCGGAAAGCTCTTCCAAGTGTTCTCCTTCTGACACACGTTTAGAATTACCTATTTATGAATAATCAAAAAATTAATATCTTATTTAGTCGTTAAAAATAATCAAGGTAAAAAATTTAAACTAATTTAATTTTAATTATTTTAAATTAAATAACACGTTCTATTAAACTCAATTGTTCAATTTTTGTACTCGCTGTTTATTTCAATTAGTTAATTTTAAGCTAGTTTAAATAGTAAAATTTAACTAGTATGCGACGACTAATATAGACTAGATACATTTATAAATACATTTTAGAAACATTTATAAATTACAATAATAGTTTGTATATTTGCACTACCATAAAATAAACTTTCAAATTAGCCATGTTTAAATATAATTTTTTTTAATTTGCTAATTAAAGGCTAATAATAATGTACATAAAGCTTATTATTATTATTAAATATATAAAAGGTTAAAACTTGTAATACTAATGTATATTAATTGATTTTTAATATAGTTAGGAATATTGAGACTAATTTCTAAACAATATATTTTTGTCGATTAAACTGTAATTTAATCAAACAAGCAAAAATAAATAAGTTTTGGAAAAAAACATATTTAATTTTGGAAAAGTCCGGATGGCGAATTTTTGATTTATTCAAATAAATTATCAATTTTTAATATAAAAAATAATAAATTTTAACTAAATAAATTTAAAAACATTAGTAAATTATATTAATTACTTGTTCGAAATGATCGATCAAATTCTTATAGGTGAGTCTGAGGTTGCCGTCCTGTGCGGCCACCGAATAAGTAGAGATTAGGTTCGATCGGAACTCCTTTAGCGCTAATTTGAAGACGACGTCAACCGTCGACTCCTTATGTGATTTGCGTTTCTGTTCATCCATTTCGTAAACCTTCTTAAGTATAAATGCGTCCATTATTTGCAATTCATCGCAATCTGTGATCAGTATATCTCTCGGATCGACAAATTCTGTCGTTCGGGTCACCAGCCATGAGCTCGAGCCCAGACCACCACTACTGCCCGACGCCGCCGAAGTCTGACTGTCGCGGACGGACTGCGAGCGCACCTGACCTGCACTCATGCCTGAGTCGGCATAACTATTGCTGTTCTCTTTCGCCGACATTTTTTGCCAATTTTTGTTTTTCCGGTTCTTCGAACGGGGAGGTCGGGAGGGGTTGGCTATAAATTGAAAATATATTAAAATCTGTGTATAATTTCATTACACTAAAAATCACATAGCTGTAATAATTTTATAAAAACGTATAAAATTGACTAGATCTATTTTTATTACTATATTGGATTGTCAAGATCATTTGATAAACTTGATTGTAAAAAATTAAATAATAAATTTTTCTCAAAAATTAATATTTTTTTTGCAATTTGGAAAAAACAAATCAATTAATAATCTATTATATTTTAAAATTAATTAATCTTGGCAATTAATCTAACAAGTCGTTTCTGCTGCCATAAATCTATTTAACAATGTTAAACGTAATAAGATAATTAAACTAGATAAAAATTTACAGTTTCTATGCAAACATTTAATTCAACCAAAACTTTACAAATTGTGTTGTAATGCATACCATTGCCACTAATGGGCGCTAAGAGTATAGCCGTATTGTCCGAATGTAGCGATAGGTTCGAACGGCACGGGATCTGATGCTCGGAATGTCTGCACTTGGAGTGGAAAAGTAGTTTACATTCGTCGCACCGGAAGCCTTGGCTCAGTTGCGAACCGTTCGAATGCATACTATTCTCGCAAACGGCGCACAACTCGCCGGACCTGAACTGGCACTGAATGCGCATCGAATGGCCGTTCATTAGCGAGAAATTACGCGTCGGCGCCGACTGTGCGTCACATGACTGGGTCGGCCGCCGGGACCCGACTGACCGCTGACTAGATGTGCAGAGAAGTGACACGTCTTCCGGGCCTGAGTCGTATGATAGGGTTCGGATCTGTTGTGCTTTCGGCTGACTTTTAGCCGATTTATCGCTACTTTTGCCGATAAATGTTTTTAGGGTTTTCTTCGCCTTTTGAAGAGCGCCTACGCTCTGGCTCTCACTCAGCAACGACTTTACTGCCGACCCGTCACTAGTTTTCGTCGTAAGTACTGCTTTCGATGCCTTTCGATCTCTATCGCGAGTGTCCATCGATTCCATCATTTGTTGAGATTTTTGTTTTTGTGTCGATATCAGGGCTGACGAGTCGCTACATATTTTGGTTAACTATAAAATAAGGTTAAAAATATTGTTTTATTAAATCATATTTACTTAAAAACATTTAATTATATTCATTAAATTGTAAATTAAATTTAGAATTACAACAAATTTTAAACAGTAAACATTAATTAAAATTTTTAAACTTGTTAAATTTTCCGAAATACAATTTATCTTAAATTTTTAAATAAATATATTAAGTAATACGTATAATCAAATGCCTAAAATAGGACTTGATGTAATTTAATAAATAAATAAAATTTTTAATATTTTTGCAATTGGTTTCGAAACAGTTTATACATAAATAGAGTTACAATCGATTCTTATCTAATATTTTACGGATGTTTATCCAGTTTATCAAATATACATCAGATAAAAATTTACAATGAACAAAAATATTAAAGACTAAATATATTTCCTGATTTAAATATTTTAGTTGCTATTTGTTATCTAAATTTTAGATTGGTTCAAGTAATCAAATTAATTTTTAAAATTTATTATGTTAAAATTTAAAATTTAATTTCGAAACTGTAATAATTATTAAAAATTTAATAAATTTGTTACAAATTTATAAAATTGATTAAAATTGGAAATAGCAAAACGATTCTTTTTTTAAAAATAGATTTAAAAATAGATTAAAATAACTTTATATTCGTAATAAAATGAAATTTTGCTGGGTAAAAGAAAAACTAAAAGTTTTAAAAATTTGGAATCCAGTGAAGCTATAACTAAAAATTCTTAAACAAAATCTGTGAAAACTGTAATTTTTATAATTAATTTGTCTAAAATTAATAAAATTAAATTTAAGTACAAAATATGGACTAAAACTGAACAAGTCTAATTTTTTGAAAATAGAAATTAAACAAATAATAAAAATAAATACCTGTTTATGATCTCTGGGACTCAACTGATTGTCATTCGGACTGATATAGTGTTCGAATGGCTTGACTTCGGCCACAGTTTTACTCGACTTTGACTTCTTTAGCGACAACTTTCTCACCACTCGATTGCGTCTTCGGTCGAGTCGTGACGTCTCGTCCAATGAGGGCTCGAATTCAGAGCAAAACAACTCATCGTTTGGATCGAACTCTTGGTTCCGGTCCGACAGACGTCGGTTCCGGACAACCACTCGATGTCTCTCATTGTCGGAATCGATGTCTTCGTGAATACCAGACGAGTCTTCAGATTCTTTCGACAATAATTGGGTCATTTGTTCGACAATCGATTCATTAGTTTTCGGCCGAATTAGTGATGTCTGAGATGTTTGAGTCGAAGTCGAAGCCGAGTCGAGTAGTTCTTCCTATTATCGTATTATAAAAATTAATTCAATATTTAAATAAATAAAAATATTTTATATATTATATTTCAAACAAAAACTCTAAATAAAATAAAATAAATACATTAAACCTCTTAATAGCTTATAAATAGTAAAATTAGAAATTATATTTTTAACCGTGTTAAACTTTTTACTTAACAAAAATATTAATTATTAATATAAAAATTTAACAATATAGTATATATTAATAATTTTATATTTAGCAAGTTAATAGTTTTAACTTTAGTATTAAAATAAATAACATTTAATTATATTTTTAAAAATACGCAAAAATGTATGAATACCTGTGAAGAGGCCTTAGAGAGAAACGCTTCGTCAGAATGCGATGAATGAGAATCAGTGGGTATTTGAGAATTGGACGACAACTCAATTGAGAGCCGTTTCGATGGTTTGCAGATTGCGGGCATACGTCGGGTGCGGAGCAGAAAGCCCCGGCAGTGGCACTGAAACTGAATCGTCGACTGTTTGAAACTCTCAAACCACTGCTTCTGTCGAAAGGCCCTCCAATTCTTTTGTATGCAATTCGCGGCCCAATTCCCTTAAGTGGCGATCCGTTTCAGTTGGAACAGTGGTTGCTGAGCCATCCATCGTCTGGTGTGGCATTGGATTATTATGGCCGCCCCTCTCATATTCTTAATTTGTTTTGCAACAGCCATATTCTTACCCAACGCTGAAGTGTGACAATCCGTCTGAGTATCTCCTGATGCAATCGCTCGTCTAAAGTCAACTTTTCTGACTCACGCATAAAAATTTTTGTTTTGCCGATTTGGTAGTTATCTCTATTCAGATTCATAAGCGATAGGAACTGCTTGACGTCCGACTGACTCGAGAGCAGACCTTTTGGCAGAAGTATGCAATAGTGATCTATTGTTTCCGGCTTTGTTATGATAGTCACTCTAATAAAAATAATTCTTTAATAATTAAATATAAAACTTATATAACATCAAAATATTAAAAAACTAGTAAATCTTTAAATATAGAATAGTTTTTCAATCACAATTTATATATTAATTTAATTTAAATAATAATTTATTTTGTTAATATATTTAAAATATAATTTTCCGAATTAAATTTAATTAGATAACAGCAAAATCTCAATAATAATATAAAATAAATTGGTTAACATTTTAGTTTAAAAAAATGATATCGAATATTTTGTAAAATAATTAAATTACAGTTATACTAAAACTCGTATTAATATTTGAATTTTTATAAACAATAGTTAATAATTTATATTGCAAAACTGATTTAAATATTGAAACAACAGTATCATAATAGATTATATAATAAAGTAAACTATTTTAATTGCAATTATGTTAAATACTGCACAATTTGCAATTTTAATAAATGTTTATAGTATGATTAACTAAGTATTATAATTTTTAAAATATAAAAAAAAATTTTGATATACTTTATTTATATAAATATAATTATAAAAGATATATTCTAAATATAAGTTATTTGGACTTAATATTTGATAATTTTTTTAGTTTTTATTTTTTTTCTTAATTTGAATCTTTGATTCGTTTTGTTCTTCTATTGGTATAAGCTCAACTTTTTGAACATAGTTGTTATAAAGGACATTTATTTAACGTGTGAATTAGGGTTGAGATAATTGGTAATATCCAAAGCCAACTACCAGATTGTACAATTAAATTTTTGCTTTTATTAATATTATTTTCAAATTTATAAATTAATTTTTTTATATTTTCTTAGCTTTTTATTTTTTTCAAATTTTATATTGCCTTTTATAATATTTATTGCATTTCTTTTAAAGCATAGAATACTTTGGGGTTTTTAAATAAATATTTTCGTTTTAAAGCATTTATAATTTTTTATACAAACATTTAATCTTTAAAATATTTTTTCAAATTTGTAGACATTTTGATATATTATCTTGGTATATATGCTATTAAAAAAATTGATTGCTTTATATTTTCAAGTAATTCTATTGATAAAATACGCGTTTGTATTCTGTAACTATCAGGAGTGTTTTAAGTTAAATTAATTCTTATATAGCCAAATTGATGTGTTACATCATTATAAGCATCAATAAAAAATTTGGGATTAGGTGGGTATATTTGTAGAAATCATTTAAAATGGAGGAGACTGTAGGAATTGTAAAGTTATTAATAATTTAAAATCAATGCCTTGTTTGCATATAAAGTTAAATATTAACTGATTTTCATAAATGAGATTGGAGTCGGGAAAGCGTTTAGACAAATTGTCGGACAATATTTGAAATTTTTCATCAATTTAAAAATTTTGTTAATGTCAGAATTAGTGCGTCTATTTCAAAGTGTGTAATGCCAATTTTAAAAGGTCCTACACCCATTAACTCAATCTCGTCTCCGGTGTTTGTCATTAGGTATAAAATATAGTGTACTTTTCAAAATAAATTGCCATTATCTGCATAAGATTTGACCTTTATAGATGTCGTTATATAAAAAAAGCGCGTGTGTGAGCTTGTGGTATATTGTGTCGCGCAACTCAAATGGTTGAGTATTCAGCAAATATGGAGACAAATATACAAATTGCTTTTTTTAAAAATTGTGTCTTGAAAATTACTCCTAAGAGCCTGTGGATGGACATCGTTAGTAAAATATGCAAAACATATTTGAATTTTATCAAAAAATTCATCGCCACCAAACATACTAGCAAAATGCGCAACGTATTCTGAGATTTCTGTCAACGCTTTAAATAAATCTTATTAAAATTGAGATTTAAACGCCATAAACTATTAAAAGTCTTTTGCCAGAGTCTCTGCCAACAATTAAATTTTAATTTAGCGTTAAAATTAGTTTGAAAAAATTAAAGGATTAATCGAGGTGTTAACTCATCCACTTTGGCATAAATTATTGAAATTTAAATTACAAATCAGAAAAGATGCTTAATTCAATTGAATTAGAAATATTGGAACGATTTGGATAAAAAGAAATCGGATTAATGTAGATTAGATAAATGGATTAAAGATTATAAATGCTAATAAAATTAACGGATTAACGAATTGACAGACTGAAAGACTGAATGGTTTATTGGCTAAAAGACTGATTGACTGAGGGGCTGAAGGAATGACAAACTAAAGTACTAATTGTCTATCTAATAATATTAATAATCTAATAAAAATAAAAAAAACTCCAACGCTTTATGAACCAACATTGATACTTTACAAAAATTTTATTTTAAATAGATTACTGCAATTTTTAAAATAATAATTTCTATTACAAGCTTCAATTAATTTGCTATTTATATTTTTGCATAATGCCAATATATAAAACTTCCATTAAGTATCTGATTAACTGGAAAACAAGTTCATTGTTTTTCTCATCGTTTTTTTCTAAGACATTAGATGTTTGGAAAAATGTAAACAAATTATGATGTGTATAAGCATATGGGGTTTTAAATTATAAAAAATACTTTTGACCTAAAAGTGAATTTACAAATATTGTTAATTTGAATTTTATTAAGTCGAATTTTGTTTTGTGCCAAACTTCCAAACTGAAATTCCATTTTAAACTTTCATATTCAAATTCTTTTCTCAATAAAAATATTCGACTTAATAAAATTTAATTTAACAATATTTGTAAAAACAAAATTCAGTTTTAGGTTAAATTTATTTTTTATAATTTCGAACTCCATATGCTTATACAAGTCGTAATTTATTTACTTTTTTTGCTACCATCTGATGTCTTAGGAAAAAACGATGTAATGGTTACCCAGCTGATTAGTTATAAAATAAAACGTTCTGAAATGTTTTAAATTTGACAATGTTATCCAATTTAAACTATTTAAAACTAATTTTTTTGAAATTAATTAAATTTTTACAACTTTGTAAAATTTTATCTGATTCTAAATTTAAATGCACTTTGTTATTATTTTTTTATATAATTTTTTTATATAGAAATAAAAATTGTTAGAGTATAATTAAAATAATATTATTACCTGTAAATTTATATTAAATTAGACTTTAATTTTATAGAAAAAAATATTAAATAAATAATTGGTTTGGCATAGTCGGTTTTAGTTTTATAAATTAAAAATATGTTTTTAAAACTATTTATTAATTTGGCTTTTTTATTAATATATAGTTTATTAATTAAATTGTTGACATCTAATTTTTTACAATGTCTAATTATAATTATAGCATGTAATTATAATTTTATAAAAAGCTATAATATTTTTAAACAAAAAGTAATTTAGTTTAATTTTCTAAATTTTTATGTTAAATTAAATTTAGATAAATATATGCAATATAATAAAACTTCTATTTATTGTATTTTAAACACCCAGAAAATTATAATTACAATTAAGTAAATTTAATTTATAAATATATTTTTAGTTTTTTAACACAAATATATTTAATTAATTTTCATATGCTTAATCACACAAAATGTAAGCAAATTATTAATAAAATTAATTTAATAAATTAGAAATTAGAAATTTTAATAAAAATATTTAAAAAGTAAAACATTAAGTAAAATTAATATGTATTATTAATCTATTAAAAGAATTTATTTTACAGTTTATAAATAAAAACACAATTTTTATAAATCAAACTTTGTTACAATTTGATTATAGATGTGTTCAATTTAAATATTGCAAATATAAGAAATATTTTATCTTATACAGTCATTTTGAAATATTTTATTTGATCAAAATAATTTTTAAGTTTTATATTTTTAAAAATTTGATATTAATATAAAAAAATTGAGAAATATAAATAATTTAAGAAATATTTAAATCCCGCCCCATAACGATATTAATTTAATAATTTTTTCAATCAGTTAATAAATGAATAAAGAGTAAATTTCGTAACATAATAAAATATATTAATTTTTTAAAATTATTTTTATTTTGATAAATACATTTGAATTAACAGTAAAAGTTACAAAAATTATTAAATAATTTATTACTATAAAAGCTATAAATTTTATAAAAATTCAATATTATGTACAGTTTGTAAAATTCAAACATAATTTACAAAAGACCTTCATTAGATATTTTAATTATTTTTTACTAAAACATTCAATGTATACATTTAATTAAAATTAATAATTAAATAAATTATTTAATTTTTCAAAATTTTGCATTTTTTCCTAAATACTTTTAGCGCTTAAAAGTACACAAATATTTATATTTTTTTAATTTTTTTTAAATAAACGCAGCTTATAAATAAACAGAATTTATTAATATAATTTTTACAATAAAATTAACATAAATTTTTCAACTACTGTTTAAACAACATAATAATATTTTACATTTTATTTATTAAATTCAAATTTAATTTTTAAAAAATAAATAAAATATTTTAGTCAATTTTTGATACACATAAATATATTAAAAGAAAATTAATAATTCAATAAATATTTATAACAACATAATGGAAAAAGAATTAGACAGATATAGGCATTATTTTGATCGTAATTGCAAAAAATATTACAAAATACAAATGCGTTTATTTACTATAGATTAATATTAAATGTTATAAGTTTCAATAAAAATGTTTTTAACAATTTACTAATTATTAATTTAATAATTAAAAACATTAAATATTTTAATTTTATTTGATTTTTACAATTAATTTGTATCATTATAAAGTTCAGTTATGATGCGCAATTAAAAACATTGTTCAGGATAATTAATTGCAACTTTTTTTTATAGAAAAGTTGAAGAATTTTTACTTTTATGCTTAAATATATTTTTTTTTATTAATCTTACTCATAAATATTGCAATCTAAATTTTATTTAATAAAATAATGTTCAATTTAAAATTAAATTTATATATATATAATTTAAAATAATAATTTTTTTTAAATAAACAATAAACTGAAATAATTATTATTATATTTAAAATATATATATTAGTAAAATTAAAATATTGTTTTGGGAAGCAGCTTACTAAGAAAATTTTATTTCTAATAAATAATATACATATATTCAGCTTTTCGTAAAAATAATTTTTGGTTTTTAATTTATTATTTCTTGTACATATTATTAAATTAAAATCATTGCAACTATGAAAATTTTTACGAATTTACATTAAAAATATTTTTGAATTATTTTACAGCTTTATTTTTTTAAAAATTTAATTAATTTTGAGTTAACTATCATAATTTAAAATTTTTTTCAAATATACAAAATTATTCATTTGCAAAATAATTGTTAACATCAGGGATTGTGAAGGGGAAGGGATCAGCCAAAAATCCCCCCTTGATTTTAAAAATTGGCATTTATCCCCCCCTAGCATTTGGTCCGAGAAAAGGTACCCCCCCTCAAGGTTTTGCCGGCCGCCTTCGGCGGACGGCAAATTTTTCGGGTTTTTTGCCCAAAATTAGAAAATTTTTCCTAAATTGGTGCTAAATCCGGTTTAAATCCAGTTAAATTAACTAAA
>JAQFXP010000607.1:0-27003 GCA_034693685.1 Belba bartosi
GTCTCACTTCAGCACCGATTCAAAGTCCAGGCCTTCATTGAGAAGCTGTCCGGACCTGACATTGGATTCTATTGTTTAGATTTGTTTCCAATGAATAACTATGAGTTCTATCAATATTGCGCTTATTGTATGTCTACTTATTTCTTAATTTTAGGATTTGTTTAATATTTTGTTTATTTTACATTTAATTTAAAAATGTTTTAAAATTAATATATTTATAAATTTATTGTATTAATTTTAATAATTTATTTGTTAAATTCATAATAACCTATATAAACTAATTTAATAAATAAACAAATTATAATATTAAAAAGTATAATTTATTTTATTTAATTAAAAGTTGTATTTGTCAATTTTGAAATAACTTCATACACTTACATTTGTTTTATTTACATAAAACATATAAAGTTATTACGGATTAACTAGATTTAGTCCATGCTTATTTTATATCCAAATAAATTTTTAAAAAAAATAAGTATAAATTCTGTTTTAATTTTCTTAAAGTAAAATTTTAAACATTCTAAAATAAATTTTTTCAATTTACACAAACAATATTCTTATTTTTATTCTCCTTTTTAATTAACTTTACATTTTTAATCTATGTACAATCTATTTCAGATATATAAATAGTAAATAACTAGGTTCTGCAAAAGTCGTTTACTACGTATAATTCTGACTCACTATAAACAATCAAAATTTTTAAAGATATTTGCACTTTGTTCTTAGTGGTGATTCACATATTACTTTTGCACTTGAAGGGAAGGGGTGTCGGCCAAAGCAAACTTTTGCAAACGAGTGGGTGAGGGGTAGAGACCTTAATAACGCTAGCATTTAAATAATTTAAGAAATTAATTTTTATCAAAGACCACACAACCAACACAAACACCGACCCTACCAACACCAGCGGCCCCACCGGCCATACCTACCTCCGACAACATGACCACTTCATAGCAATATTTCTAAAATTATTGTCGATTTTATGTTTATAATACATGATTTAAACGATTGGTTTAATTTTAATTAAATAATTTATAAATATAGTGGTGTTTTATTTTATTTCTTAGAGGTGGGGTTGGGGGGGGGGGTTAGGGACATTTAAATCAAAATGAACTTTTAAAATAGTCCGCAAATTTTTGCTTATTTATTTATTGTTTATTTTTGCATTAATATCAAAGTTGGATTGTTGAATCATCTGTACTTAATAATAACGATTTGTATTAAATAATAAATTAGACTAATTAAATTTATAAAATGTTAGTTTAAAGTTTATTTTTTAAAATTATTATAAGGCTATTTTTTAATACATTTAACAAGTTGTTTTTAATATTAATTTCGTTAAACTAATTTTTAGAAAATAAGTTTTAAAATATTTATTCAAATCCAAGATTTTATAAAAGTAGCTTGTTTAAATCTTAACATTGCAATATATTTTCGAAAATCAAGCACTTCTTCTAAAATAAACATTTGAATCGAAATACCAATAAACGTAATTTGAACAAGATAGAATTGTTTAAAACCATTCAATGTAACCGAAATGTCTTCATATTGTCGATACTCACTAACAGTTTGAATGCATTGCAATAACGTCTGATTGAATGCATTTTTGAGCCAATTCTCAAACATTCCCGAAGAGTGTATTTTTGAAATATCGGAATTTATTTTAGATTTTATCTCATTTCCTAATCGTGTCTTCGAGAGTCCCATCGCTCGCGGCGTTGAATAGATTTTTTCATCGGCTATATAGAGCTTTTCATTCGGTTGCAATTTGCAAACATTCATCGCCAGTATTTTGAGCCGTATTTCTGAGCTAACGAATGCTAATTGTTTTTTACTCAAGTGTTTCAATAGTTCATCACTAAAGCGCCCGTTTTCTGTAATTTGTTTCATTCTCTGTCCAATTATTTTTTCGTATTTACTGGTCGATGGATTGGTGCTATTTGCCGCTAACTTGATAAAAAATAATTTAATTAATTTTTTAAATGCTAATTTTTTCATAATTATGTAAAAATTATTATAATTTCATTTTATCCTCAATAAAAAATTAACAAGATTGATAACTTAGACTAAAAATAAAACAAATGCATTATATGAAAAATTGTTTATTATATCTAGATCAATAATAAGAATAAATAAATTTATAAATTTACCAAGAATCTTAAGCCACCAATAGTGTTCTTAAACGATACAGGTATACAAAACCTCATTTGAGATAAGTCTTCAATACTATTAATCACATTATTCTTGTTATCGACTATAAGATTGACGCCAATCATGATTTGCGCCGCAATTGAGAAAAAATACAATACTATTAATATTAGAGAACTTAGTATTCGGTTTCGATCGAAATATATGGTTGATATTGAACCTAAAGAGTAATAAACTTTAATTTTATACAAAAAAAAGTTATTAAAAATTTCTTACTTTTGGCAAAAATGCGTTCAATAAAAAACATTAAATAATCACTAATTGTTTGAAGAGTAAAGTCTTTATTGAAGAGCCATTCGTTGATTAAAAATAGAAAAAATGAGATCAAAATAAATGTGATTAATATAAACCAAACGATTGAATCAAAACATCGCAAATAGTTAAACGTCTTCTGAGGCCTCGTATCGAAGAATTGGCTTAAAATCGTCGTTTGATCGAACATAAGAAGTGTCGAGAAATCCATAATCTCGAGTCGGGATGAGCTCATTAGTGGCGGACCCAACATAATGTCCGCTTCATTGCGCTGTAAGACACCACTCATTCCGGTCCACGATTTGTTTGGCAAAGGAGTTCCCAAATTGCCCCGACTTTCGATCACATCGTATGTGATATTTCTTCGGTCGAACAGTATTTGCAATAGTCTTCCCATAACTCCCATCACTCTTACGATTCCGTTTTCTTTGTTTAGGATCGATATCGGACTCCACTGTCGGTTTGAATGTATTATTAATATATTTTTTATTATTATATTAATTTTTTAAATAATTCATTAAATTTCTTTTTGAATGTCTTTCGGATAAAAGTACGAGTTTTTGTATTTTATAGTTGAACTTGAACTTGCTAATTAAATTTTAATTTTATTTTTATGAACAATTAATATGGATTAGTTTAAATAATAATTATATTTTTAAATTTAAACTATTAAATATTTTTTACATTAATATAAATTTTATAAATATTGAACATACTTATATTATTAACAATCTCAATTATAAATTACTATTACTCGTACTTTTATCCTTTTAACTCAAATGACTCACATTATGTGCGACTAATTTTAAATGCATTTTATTGTCACAATTTAATTAAGATTTAATAAAATTTAATTTAATATTTATTAACTTGATTTTCAATAAAATTCCAAAACTTGTCAACATTTTCTATAAAAACTATACAAAAGAAAATTGAAAACATCAGAAATATTATATAATAAAATAAAGCAATTTTGTTTTTTAATCGTTTTTAAGTAAATTGTTTCATACAAAAAATTCAAAACAATTTTATAACATAATAGTTGATTCACATGAAGATTTCTTAATTTAAACATATCATTGGTTTTCTATACATACTAAATATGTTTTAAAATTTTTATGTCTTTTGAATAATGATGTGCATAAGCACAACAAACGTAAAATTATATATTTTATATAAATTTATAAAACTAAATAAATTTATATATAATTAATAAAATTTTTTAAAAATTAAGTTAGAAATTATTTTAAATACAATAAATTTAAATTGTTTGTTATAAACTATGTAAACAATTCTAAATATATTACATAGTAGCAAAAAAAGATTTTAAAAATTAAAACTAAACTTGCGTAATTTACATCTTTACATGAACAACTTTATATTATTATACAGTATTTATTTTACCTATCTAACTTGGCGTTAATATCAAATTATTTTTACTATTGAATATATTAATATCATATTAAGAATACTGCAAAATATTAAGATATAATTTTTAATTAAAATATTTAACAAAAATTAATTGTGAAAATTAAATTAATATAAAGTATTACTAAAAATAAGTATTAATTAAAATAACAATTACTAAAACTAAATTACATAGACAAAAAACAAATTTGTATTTATGCACATCATTAATTATAATCAATAAAATTTTTATTGATTTCTCATACTTTTAATATAAGAATTGGCTTTAAATAAATACAGCTTGTACGATAAATGTCAGTTGGATAAAAATCATTATTGCACTATTGCAAAATAAATCGTTTTGAATGAATTATATGCTTAAAGCAAGCTTATTTTTAATATAGATAAAATAATATTTATTATTATTGTTTTAAGACACGAACAAATTGTTCTTAACAAAAAACTTGCATATTTTCCAAAGTTGAATAAATTATTTTTAAAATTGTGATATTAATAATTTATTACAACAATATAAAGACAATTTTTTGTTCCGAAAAATTTTAATTAAACATTTTTATTAACTAAAAAGCTTAAAATATATATAATATTATCTGGTTACATAATATATATTTTTTTTAACGTTTAAACGCATCTTGTTTAAAGTTTAACTATTTATAAAATAATATTATTTAATTTGCTTAAAAAACATTTAATATTAAATTAGTTTTTTTATTAGAAATTATTTTTATTAAATTAAGCTATTTGCATATTTTACACTGTTTTGAATATTTTTTATGTGATAAACATAGTTTGAATTTTAAATTAGTTTTTATTTTATGATATTAAAATTAAAATAAAATTTTTTATAGAATCAATAAATTCAAATTAAAATAAATGAATTTTTATGCTAAGAAATAATAAATTATTTATTTTGATTAATTAATAATATTATTGATATGTTTTGTAATAACAAATAGTCAACAAATTTTAATTATTTATAGTAACGTTGTTAATTTTTAAATATAAGATAAAACTTTTAGTAAATTTTTATAAATAACGTTTAAAATCAAATATATTAATTTTTGCTTTTGTAGCTAGAAAATTAGTATAATAGTTAGATAGTTAAATTAAAATTAATTTAGTTAAATAATCTTATGATGGTTGATTAATTTAATTCAAATAAATAATAATTTTATTGTTAAATTAATAAATATATCTTTTAAAAAATAGAATTAAGATTTAATATTCTAAATTAATATTTTACAATATGTTTATTAAAATACTAATATGAGATGACTAGCAAGCTTGGATTTTGAGCTAAAATAGCATATTCTTCAAATTAAACTCTCAGAATATTCTTTACTTAAATCAAATCAAAGTTTTAAAACTTTAACTTGATAATTATATATTTAATCTTGCAATATTTATACTTACTGGTATAATATAAACAACAACGTGTTAAAAATTGAGTTAGAATTGAGTTAAAATATTTAAAAAACTCAATTTTTTGTTTTGAATTGAAAAACATATGATAATAATTTATATAAAATCAAAATTTACTTAACAACTTAGCAATGACAAAGTCTTGAATTTTGATAAAATAATTAATATTTTAATCATTAATAAAAATTTTATTATGTGAAATTGACTTTATTTTGTAGATGTCAATAGAAAAAAATTAAAATATAAAATCAATTTAGTTTATTATGCTTTATTTTATTAATTGTTAATTTTATCTTGTTATTTATAACAATTTATACTTGATATTATTATACATTTATACCAGGAATTGAGAAGGTAGGCCGATCCAGGGGGATCATAAGAGAAATTTTTTTAATTTGGCCAAAAATCTAAGGGATGTATCAGGTCTATATATTTTTGATAAAATTTTATCTAATTTAACCGAATTCAAACTAAATCTAGTCAATTTAACTGGAATTAAGCCCGATTAACACCAATTTAAGAAAAATTGTCTAATTTTGGTTAAAAAAGCCAAAATATTTGCAGGCCGCCAAAGGTGGTATCTTTTCGCGGACCAAATGCTAAGGGAAGGGGGGTAAATTCAAATTTTCAAAATTAGGGGGTTTTTGGCTGATCCCCTTCACAATGCCTGATTTATTCATTTTTATATTAAAATTATGTTAAAATTTGTATATCATAAATATAGTTTGCAATTCCTGACATTATAATCATTTTTGAGAACACGAAAGAATTTCTTTGCAACCATCACAGGAAAAGCGCCACAAAATAATCTATTTTATCAGTGTGGTGCAATTATTAAGAGTTCAAAAGTGTTAGTTATCTTTTTTATTGTTTATTAAGAAATACAAAATAAGCTATCTGCATTGGCTCGCGGGAGTCACTGCAGATATATTACTTTTTAATGTTTAATAATCAGTAAAAAAGCTAACTAACACTTTTGAACTCTTAATAATTGCACCACACTGATTTTATAAACAGTCAATATTATGTTTAAAACATTTATTAAATCATTTAAATGTTATGCTCTTAACTTTCGTATCTGATTTATATATTCAGCTTTTATATTTAACTTTCATATCCAAAATTTATACCCAAATTCCATACCCGACCCCCATACCCAACTTTCATATTTGATTTCCATACCCAAATACTATACTTAATTTTTAATACCTAACTTTCATACCCGTTAACTAGATTCTACCTTTATACCTAACTTACATATAATTTGAGTATAAAATTTAAGTAGATATAAATATCGGTTATAGGAATAGAGTATTGTGGTTGAGCATCGAGGTCGATTATGAAAGTATGGTATAAAAGTTAAATGTATAACATTTAGATAATCTAATTAATTATTAAACAAAATTTACTTTTCATAAACAATAGTTATTTTGTAACGCTTCTACTATGAGATTTGCAGAGAGACCCTTTCAAATTATCAAAAAGAATTATATCGTCAGGAATTTCATACTATAATCATAATACAAATATTTTTACTTAAAAAAACTTCCAAGATTATTTATTACTAAAATATGCAAAAATAATTCGTCAAAATATTATTTTGTATAATAAACTAAACTACCTGTATATTTAAATATATACTTAGAATTTATTTTTATTCATCTATTTTTGTTTAATTTTATACTTTAGGTAAACGTTGTTAGCTTGAAAAATAATGTTATTTAAATAATTAAATCAACATGATTAAGTTATTATGAAATATTTTATTGATTATAACTTAATAAAATAAGTTGCAACATTAATTTTATGATTTAATATATTAACAAGTTACTAACACTCTTAATGTTTTTAATGTTATTTTAAAATTAAATTTTTTACAATGTAAAAACAATTATTACAACTTATTACATAATTGGTTTTTAAGATTATTTTTGCAATAATTGAAATTTCTTTTTACAATTTGTATTTTGTATAACAATTAAATCTTTCTATTTATTATATACCGTTATTCCTCTTTTATAGTTACATGCAATTATTTTCGAGTTTGTGAAAAAGGTGCAATTATTAATGTAAATAATTAGCACAGTAATTCGTAATTACATAAAATAAAAAATATTTTATTAAATCATTTGTTAATAGTTGTCTATAAATATAAAAATTTATAAAATTTTAGAAATTATACTAGAACATAAATTAACTTTTTAAACAAATTGTAATCTAGTAAAATAAACTGATATTTTAACTATTGTATTTATATGATTTTAAAATAGATTTTATACAATATTATTATAAACCTTTTCATGCTATTTTATTCAAAAATTAAAATCAAAGGAGTTATTCAACTTTTTATCAAAAATCAAATAAAACAACACATGTTTCAAAAGTAAATTTTAAATATGTTTCTGTTTTATAATCAAAAGTAGCAAACCGTTGCAAAATCCAAAGTTTTATTATATCAGTTTATATTGGAATATAAAAACTATATTTGTATTAAAACTATTAACAAAATTATAAACATTTTATAAAAGTTATTCATAAAAACCTAATTAGAAAATATAATAAAAATGAATTTCTTAACAAAAACAACCATCCTGGTGTTTATGTTGAGCTTGGTACAATCAAAAGAAATTATTCTATCATTGGACCAGTACGTGTCAAACTTGGAGACATTCGAACAGGAATTACATCACCTAGTACAACAACAAAACAGCATAAACGCATCCGAACATAAATATGTTGGTTCTGGTGAGGGCACCGGAGGGGTAGATACCTGGCCATATAAAACATCGTTTTACATCAATCACCAAGCGGTTATTGATGAGTGTGTCATTACTGTACTACAAATACTTCGAGACGATGTGGTTATATTGACATCATTTGTCGAACAATGGGTTAATTATACGCCAATAGTCGCATCCGATTCCTGGTTGTCTCAGTTATGGAACAAATATTTTATTTCACCGAAAAATCCGTTTGCGATAATGACTGGCATTTTGCAAAAAATGATTTATATTATATCTCAATATTTCGAAAATTATATATCTTCTAGACCTTGAATTTACTTGTTGTTTGTTTTTAACATGCTCATTTATTAACTAAATTAATATTATTTTTAATTTTATTTGTATCTTTTGTATTATTTTTTGAAATAAATATCAATTTATATTTAGCTTTTGTTTTATAAAATATTTTTTTTATTTATTTAAACAAAATTTTAAATTGCGAATAATAATTTAAAATAAAAATTGCAAATTGTTTCTAGTCAATTAAGAGTTTAATTAAATTTAAAAATTTTAAATAGTTTGCAACCAGTGTGCTAATTTAAAAACAAATTAAGTACATTTTTCTGCTAGGTCATTAAGTTTTTATATTGTTCTAGATATTTTGCACAATATTTTAAAGTTATTATTATAATAAACTAGTTGCCAAACAAATTTATTTATATATTTAATTTTTAGCATTGACATTTTTAATTATTTATGTTTAAAATGTGACTTTTTTAATAGCATAAAAATTTTATTATTTACACATTTTAAAATTATATATCTAGTTAATATTTAAAGATAAAACTAATCTTCTCTAATTATTAAATAAAATTATTGTATAAATTAACTAGTTCATTCAACTATGATTGAAAAATTATTAGCAAATCAAACGCATATGTGTGTAAAAAGCTGTTAACAAGTTAAAAAATATGAATATATCAAAACAATTAACAACAAAAGTCATAAATTTATATCAAAGTATCAAAACTATATTTGCCACAAAACCAGTAACTATAATAAAACCAAGTTTAGTTTTTAAAATAAAATAACACGTATTTAAAAAAACGTAAAAAAATGAATATATATTTAAAGCTCTTAGTCATCGGTGCAATAGTGGCAATGGTTGGGACGGAAGAGGCGCCAAATCCACTGCTTTTAGATAATACGAATCTGAAGACCCGATTAAAGATTTTTAAGGTTATACAAGGTATGGAAGGAAATAAATTTGATGATGGCAAAAATGGCTGGGGAGGGGGTTATTGGCCCGAGCCCGAGTTGCCGCAGCAAGCTCTTTCGACTGGTGCCGCATCGATTTTGGTGGCAATAATTAGCGAGTTAGAATTTTACATTCCTATATTTCAAAAACAACTCAATCAATTCCAGTCCTGTTCGGGATTGGTCGGACCCGAGCCATACATCGGCCGCTTTTGGACCCAATTCCTGTCGCCAACTCACGGCCCAATCGCCTCCTTTTTGGGGGTTTTGCTCCATTTGGTCGCTCAACTCATACATTACGCCAAATCTAGAGGCGTTCAAATTCCCGGCTCATAGTTATTATATATATTTTTTGATTTGATTGTTTGTAAATTAATTTTTTAATGATTTTTTGCTTAAATAAAAATTTTGCCATTACTATATGCTTGTGTAATTTATTTTTAATTAGACCAATTTGCTATCACATAAATAAATAAAATTATAAAATAAAATTACTCGGTAGAATTTATTTATTTCATAATTATTTTTTGATTTCTTAATTTAAATTTTTATTGTCCAGGTAGTTAAAATAGTACATTGGTAGTATATTTTATAATCAACTATTTTTAAACGTAATTGATTTAAGAACTCTGTTTACAAAACATGAAAAGACAAATCACAACAAAAATCACATTTCGTTTAATTTTGTAAAAATTGTTTGAATTTAATAATTAAATTAATTTAAAATCAAATAAAATTAAATCAATTAAACAACAAAAAAGTGAATCAAAAGAAAATAACAAAAATTTGGCTCAACTTTATAAACCAAGAAATCAAAAACAAACAAAAAATTTCGGTAAAAACAAAAACAAATGATAACTAAATAACAATTAATTAATTAAAATAACAATTAGTGCAGAAAATGACAAAATTAATGCAATGGTTGTCTTTGGCGCTACTCTTCCTCTCGGTTTGGCTGCCAGTGCTGTTAGATATGACACCAATCCCGGTGTCGGACAACCAGACACTGCGACTGCACGTGTGGTTAACGCCGGTATATCTGGTCCTTATATTCGGTATTGTTTCGGCAATTATTGTCTTATATCGAGTCATGACTTTCAATGACTGTCCGAACGCTTACAAAGAGTTGAAACAACAGATCATTGAAGCGAAAGACGATTTGACTCAAAAGGGATTCAAATTTTGATTGTTTTCCAGTTTTCTAACAATTTATTCAAATTTTTATTTTTGTTATTTATATAAATTTTTGGTTTAAATGCTAATTATTTTTTGTTTTTTTAATTGTTGCCAAAAATTGCGTTTTTTGTGTTTTTGATATAATTTTGGATAAATTAGAAATTTTTAAAAATATTTTCAAAAAAATATTTGAATTTTGAATTTGAGACAAATTGCGATTAACTTGTGATTAATTAACAGTTTTATTGATTCAAAAATATTTTTTTTATTACCCGTAATATAAAAAACATAACAAAATACATATGAATTAAAACATTCCAAAAATATTAATTAAATTTTTAAAAACTTTTATTAAATATTTAAACTTTTATTTTATTGAATTTAATTAATAAAACTATAGAATAATTCGAAAATAACTTAAAAATTGACTTAATTTAAAAAATAATAAGACAATTGTAAAAATAGGTTGTTATTAGAATTTGCAAGTTAATATTTTAACAGTTTAAGTATAAAATAGTATTTTGTTCACAAAATTTTATCAAATAATTATCAATTTAAACATTAATGCTCTACCATGATAATTTTAATTAAACCTATTTGTTTCAATTAAAACATTGATAAAATATTAGAACTTTAATCAAAAAGTTTTTACATACAGTTTATCCTCGTGAGTGTATCAGTAATTAAAATTAATTAGTTTTACTTTGATAATTTAAGTTTACATGTATGAGAAAGTTGACTCAAGCCTAAATTTAATCGTTTAGTAAGAATGAAAAAGCGTAGAAAGCTTTTTGGGGAATAACCCAAACGAAAATAGAGTGTAATCTTAGTGACAAAATAATAGGAAAAACTGGTTTTGCAATCACTTTCAAGATTGATGTTTAGTCTGAAAGGGAAAAGTCGTTCGACTTATCAAATCGAGTGATCGAAAAATCAAAAACAAAAACACAAAATGTGGTCCAAAACTAGAAATACGAAAATAATTAATATATTATTTACATTAAATCTAATAATCGGTATATCGGACACAAAATCCGACGAAAAACTGCGGATAAGAGTCGGCGAAAACGAGTTCATTGGCACTAAAAAAGTTATTTTAGAACAAAGTGTTAGTGTTTTCGCTGGCATTCCTTACGCCGAACCGCCTTTGGCTGACTTGAGGTTCCGAAAGCCATTACCGGTGCGACAGACAGGTGTGGTTGACGCCCAGGTATGGCCCAAAGCGTGTCCACAATTGGGTAATGTTCCGCAAAGTGAAGACTGTCTTAAACTGAATGTCTGGACAACCGACTCTAGTGCCTCGAAGGCGGTGATGGTCTGGTTCCACGGCGGGGGCTTTGTTAGTGGCTTTGGGCATAATGGTGAGGTGTTGGCCGTCACCGGCGATGTGGTCGTTGTTACTGTCAACTATAGGTATAGTTTGATTTAGACTAACTAGTTGAATTTTTGTTTATTGCTAAATCCATTGTGGCTTTAAGTGTGCAAACATTGGTAATTTTTGTTTACAGTTTTGTTCATGTTAGTTTTACAAATTAAATGTAAATAAATTATTTTTAAGTGACTTGTAAGTTTAATTACAAGGAATTGTTTGGTTATAATTAATTGTTATTAAATTTTTAACTGAATATTTAGTTATAAAATATATTAATTTAAATTTTATTATTTTTGTCAATAGGTTGGGAGCGCTTGGCTTTCTCTACTCAGGCAGAGATGACTCGCCCGGGAATATGGGTCTATGGGATCAAGTGCTGGCTCTGGAATGGGTTAACGACAATATTCGCTACTTTGGTGGAAATCCCGAACAGATCACTATTTTCGGGTTCAGTGCCGGCAGTCGTTCCATAAGTTTACATCTTTTGAGTCCACATTCGCGACAACTATTCAAAAACGCTATAATGATGTCCGGCTCTGCCTTTTCGTTACTGAGTAATCCCGAGCCGTCTTATGTGCAAAATATATACTCAAAACTGGCCCAAAGTGTTGGTTGTAATACCGAAAATGGTTTTACAGACAAAACGCTCAAATGTTTGAGAGGTATTCCGTCTGAAAAACTAGTTTTAGCTCAACATTCATCCGAAGTACTTGAATCGAAGATTACATTTAATCCGAATATGATTTTTGGCGATCAGTTCATACCTGAGAAGCCGTTGGAAGCGCTGAAGAGTAAAGGCCACAAAAAGAAGATTAATCTACTGATTGGCACCACCGAAGACGAGGGCAGTTGGATATTGAATAGAATAGATGGCAATAAATATGCGCTAAACAAACCGGACGTAAAACTATCCAAAAGTGAAGCGATGGCTGATTTGGAAAATATATTCAATAGTTTAGAGATTGAGCCTCGAATTGATGGCGAATTGATTGCAAAGTTCTATTTGGAAAGAGTTAATGAAAATAATTCGGAATTATTGCGAAAGTCAATGGGAATTGGCCTGGGTGACTTTTTTATCTCTTGTCCAGCGCTCAAGTTCGCCGATATTTTGTTCAGAAATAATGAAAAACATAATAAAATTTATGGCTTCTATTGGACGAGTAAATTGGGCGCTATGTGTGGCCAATGGGCCGGTGCTTGTCATGGCTCAGATGTTGGTCCGGCGTTCGGCTATCCATTCCGTAAAGACAAAAGTTCTGATTTGGAGCGAAATGTTTCGACAAAATTCATGAAAACTATTTCGCATTTTGCAAAACATGAGTAAGTTTTTAGTAAAAAACAAATAATCAATAAAAATCAATCGAATAAATATTTTGCAGCCATCCACCAGCACAGGAGGGCATAGAATGGCCAAGATACTATTCGATTGACAGTGAAACAGTGCCGCCTTATTATGAATTCTCAACTTATCCGAAAAATGTGACTAATTTTAATATTGGACTCAAATTATTCGAATGTGAAAAGATCTGGAACAAATATTTCGTTTAAGAAATTATTTTATTTTTAACTATAGCTTAGGTTTGAAATTCAAACTTTGAATCAATTTTTAATTTACTTATTATTGTAATTTAAGTGAAACCTAATTTGAGATTTAAAAATATTTATTTAGTTTTAATGTTAGTTTCGATTTGAATTAATTTATTAATAAAAATAGAAATTTAATAATGAGTTTGATTTCAAATGTGTTATTGATATTCAGGTCTTAAAGTATATATAAATTAGTTATTACGACAACTGGTGTTCGAGTCTTAAGACAACTGATTCCAGGCCTATGTGTATGTCTTGAGGTCTCAATAGAACACACGTTTATAACTAGTTTTGAATTTTTTTATCATTTATTTATATATTTAATGATGTTTTGCAAAAAACAAATTTAAAAATAAGATTTGAAAAACACATGAAAAGGAAAAAATTTAATTTTTGAATTAAGTGAATCGATTTTGATTATCCAATCTTTAGTGGTCTGAATGGCCTAATAGTGAGTGGTTTGACGGGTTTGATGGGCATACTTAGGCCGGGCATTCGCGAATTTTTTAACCCAGGTTTGTAGTCTAGAATAAATCTACCGGTGCAGAACACCTCGCAATTACCGCCGGTTATCCTGAACGTAGAGGTCGGCGACTCGATATGTGTCAGGCCTTTCGGTGTCGAACAGGCGATCGGTTCCCGACTCCTGAACCAGTGGGTCAGTACGACTTTGCCTGAGCGACACATACTGCCTTCGATTGGACCGCTTTGTGTCGCGATTTGTTCTCCTTTAGTTAGAAAATGATATACATGTTAATTCAAATATTTAAGCATGTTTACTCTTTCATTAATAATTTGTTGTATATATAGTGTAATATATTGTGACTCTTGTATGCATAGAGTCTTACCGTTGACATAGAGTGACACAGTTTTCAAGTCTTTGACAATTAGTGTCTGCCTTTTGCCACCAATTAACGACATATTGAATACATATCTTTGGATCAGACTCTTAAGGCCAGTGCAGGGCACGAACGTTTGGGTCAAATTGAACTTGCCATTTAGGTCCTTCACAAATATACCACTCGTCGGATGACATTTGAAGTCTGCAGTCACTGTCGTATTAGTTGTCGTTCCGCTTAAAACACCTTTTGATACATAAAAAACAAAATTAAGAAAATATTTAACACAAAAAACCAGTGAATGAACTGACAGTTTGATAAATATATTTCGAATTTTTTTGATTGATTATAGTTTTGTTCAATATTTAGTCATTTAAAACTAATACATATATAAATGTAAATGACTTTTTAGTATGATAAATTGGCATAATTGGAACTTACTTATAGCAACTTCAATTGGCTGATGGCTATTCAATGCGCCATTAATTGAATAAATTATTAGTAAATTGATTGATAAATAAGATAAGATCTTATTCATAATTAGAAGTTTGAATTTTTTGTATAACCCGAAAAAACTACATAAATATAGACATTAATAGAAAATTGGTTCGGTTTGTAACGATAATTGTGTCAATTTGATTTTTAACAGTTTTTTCTCCGTTTGAACTCATATTACTGTATTTACACCTGTCAATTTTAGCACATTGAAATTAAACCTTTTTTTACATTGATTGTGAAGAAAAACTGGATCAATTTTAGATTCCAATGTGGATTTCAATTGTGTTTTGTTCTAAACGGAGATTTTTTTCGCAGTTTTTCATGTTTTTAGTTATTATTATTTAATTATATTTGATTTGGTGTTCAAAGTGTTGTAATTATTTTGTTTAGCATTTTGTTGGGTTTTGTTTGGCAACTAAACTATAGTCTTTTTTAAATATATTAATAGATTTTTATGAGAAGTCAATAACTTTATTTAATTTGCCTTTGCCCCAGGTCTCACCTAGATCTGTTCTTTTCTCATTCCCTGGTCTAATAACGTTTTAAGAAAATTTTTATATCTTTTTTATTATGTTTTTAGATTTAATAAAAGAAATAAAAATTTATCTAAATATGAATTATGTAATTAGAGCTAAAATTAAAAATTAAAACATCTTATAAATAGGAGAATTGCAAATAGATTTTTTTTATCCATTAAATTATTGCTAAATATGTCTAATTTTGTTGAACTTTTTTTTAATGGTTTTTATAAAAATAGTTTTATTTTTGTTGAAATTTTATTGCTATTTTAGTTTTGAATTTTTATTAATATAAAAATTATTTAAATATTTATTTTATTTATTATTAAAATTTCTCATATATTCACAAAAATATTTTGCTTTAATCTAAAAATTATTTCCGAATTCACATGAATTCTAAAAAATAAAATTTAAAACTCTTTACTAAAATAAATTTTCTGAGAATCCATTAAAATGTTATTTTATTTTTTTGGATTTCTTTTCAATATCGCAATTGTTTTTTAAAACAAATAGATTTTGTAGAACAGCATTGAAGTCAAGATTTAAATTGAATTTTATTTTTTTTTTAAACTTGTTTATTCGAATTATTTCTCTTTCACAGCAAATAACTTAATAACTATAAAAGAAAAAGAAAATTCAACTAAATTCTAGAAAATCTTATTCTTTAATAATCTAATTAAAATGCAATTTAAAATTCATATTTAATTCCAAATCAATAGTCACTAATTAGGCGCCGGTTTAGCTCATGTTTAGATTACAAATGATTTTAAAGATTTTTTATGACTCATAAAAATAATTTTACAATTATAAAAGTATAGACGTGCAAGGGTGAATTACAAATCAAGTTAGAAATAAAATAAAATTTCTGATTAACATTTTATATTTTAACTAAAATTTAACTTGTTTTATAATTTTTTACCAAGATTAAATAATTTCAATTAAAATTTAAATAAAGCAATTAAACCTTATGTTGTAATAACTTTATAAATTATAAAACAGAACAGTTCCATATTATTTTTAAAAAAATTATTAAGTTTTTGTAAATTAAATAATTTTACCAATACATTTCTTAACTAAAAAATATTCCCTGCGCATTTCTACTGTGAAAGTCATGTATCACTTCAATAGAAACAATAATCAATTATTATTATTATTATTATTAAAATCCTTGATCTAAATAAAATCCAAAATCGAGAACCTGTTCAATATTAATAAGAATTACAGCACAAGTCCGGGCTATGTCTGAAAAAAATAAAAATTGAAATTCAATTAAAAATCAGAATACAGTAGTAGTAGCACAAGGAAGAGGTTGTCCAACAGAAAAATGGTTCGCTTCGAGCGATTCAAACGCAGCGCTAATAATCTAAAGATAAAAATCTATTTTTTTTTCAATAAGTTTAAGTAATAAAAAATGTATTTTAATACTATCTTAACCTTCATTCGAGAAATTCAAATTAGATGAAGTAGTAGTCGTGTTTGAACTGGATTTGTCTGTTTTACCCGATATTTCATTTATTAACTTTCAATTTTGGCGATAAGTTGTCGCTTTAGAAAACTTTTTTATCCATAACTTAACTGCATTTTTCATTTAATTATTGTTAAATTAATTTTTTAGTAAAACTAAGTTTCCAGTTTGATTTGTGTAGCAATTATTTTAATTGTTTAAAAGTTTTTTTCTAAATTTATTTAATTATGTATGTTGTTTCGTATTTGGCCTGTTTGCTTTTTGTGTTAACTGTTAATTTTTCGAATGCCGAGGAGACTCTTTGTAAGTTTTATAACAAAAATGTTATATTTTTTATTTAATTTAAAAATTTATATTATTTTTAAACTAGCAAAGTTAATGTAGTTTTCAATTTTAGCAAATTTTCTAGCAAAGAAGTTTAATGGTTGCAAAATATTGCAACATGCTTAAAGTGTTTTTACTAGTAATATATTATAATATACTATAACTGCAATTTTTTTATATCAAAAATTATATTCTTTCTTGATATTTTAAATAAAATAATTAATATATAAAACAGATCAAGCAAAAGTTATCAGTTTATTTTGTTATACTGAACTATTTGTATATTAAATTAAATTTATTGAGAAATAAATAGTTTAACAAAAATTTTCATAATGATGAACAGGAAAAAGAGCTAAAAATTTGTTCATTTGCTAGTTTATTTGATTAACTTTTGGCAAAATTAATTTTAATCAACAATTATCTAATTTGCAAAGTCCTAACGCCTGGAGTGAAAGCCAACGTAACCTCATTTCGATACTTCGAATGCAATCCCGAGTCAGAGCTGAAGCAATTGCAGAGTAGCGCCCGATTCGTGTCGAACGGCATCTCTTGTAATGCATTCACTTATGACAACAAGAATACCACTTATACTATCAAATTGGGCAATGACTCACACACTCTGGTCGTCGCTCTCAACACTTATACCGTCTCCTTGAACGGTAGGTCTGACCGCCCGACCCACCACTGTTCGGACTAAACACTTAATCAAATAAATATTATTTCAAACAAATACTAATAAATATAGAAAAAGGCAAACAATCGGCTAATAAGCAAAAAGTCAAATAAGAGTCACAATAATAATAAATCTTATTATTAATAAGAGTTTCATAATAAGAGTCAAAAAATCATTAGATTTGTATAAACGCTAAAATATTATGCATTCTTATTAAATTGAAATTTTGCATCTAGGTAACTCGATATACATGCTAAACGGTAAGATAGAGTCGGGAATATGTGCTGGCGGTCACCTTGATGAATTGACGTTTGCTGTGGCCGATGACCCGAACGGCTGTCTCGGCAAAGGTCTGGCGCAAGTGAGTCCAGTTTACGCCACTTTAAGGATTATTGGCGGCCGGTGTGAGGCCGAGTGCACCGGCGGTGTGACCAACATCTATGAGCCTCCGATCATCAATAGCTCGAATGAGATATCGTTCAAATCGTGTTCTAATTAAATGCGTTTAAACTGTTTTTGAGTATTAATGTTGTGTTGATATGAATTTTTGTCTCATAGTTGACATAATTTTTTTGTTTTTTATTTTTTTATATAACCAGAAGTTTGACTGAATTTTACTAACACTTAATGTATGAATCAATAAATGATCAGATTTTATAAAAAAAATGCTAACTTTTATATCACAAAAAATCAGCGTTTGATTAATTTTTTTTAAACTTTAATTTTTAAACATTAAGAATTTTATTGCGAATAACGTAATTAAAATTTGATTTACACTTGGTATATTTTTATTTTGAAAAATGTCTGAATTAATAATTAAAATTCCAATTAAGCATTTAAATATTTGTTTGCGATAAAAACAACTAGCAGCAAAATTAAAGGTAATGTTAAAAAAAATTATATTAAATAAAAAGTCCTAAATATTGAAATAAATTTAATGAGAAAAAAGAGTAAAACAAAACAAAAAATGATAAAAAAACTAATAAAAGAATTTAGAATTTATTTTGATAAAAATCAACCAATACTTTCCAGGCGTTGTCAGACATGAAGCCCTTGGGAGGCGTTAAACCATTTTTGGCAAAGTTTCTCATTTTAGTGCCGGAAATGAATTCAAATTCCGAACCATTATTCTCATCAAAAAACGCCATTTTCTTGAGCCGAGTATTATAGGCCGCGACCCGAAACGGTATAATCTCAAGACCACTGAGTCCGGGTGCCATTTGAAGCACTTTAATGCCATGGGTCGGGTCATAAAGGTCTTCACCGGTGTCCGGGTGAGGCAAACCGGCCGGATCTCTGCCCACTATATAAAAGTTAGCACCAGTAACCTGCCGGGCCTTTGCATGCCATTGCACTTCCCGGGGCCCGGCGTAACACATTGGCGACGGAAATATGGCCATTAGTGTGGTGTTCGGGTCGAGTACGCCCTCCTCGAGTACCGCCTCGTGCTGTCGAATCCGGACATTTAAGGGCACGTCATCTGATTTGGTCCAACCGCCCAATGGATGCAATAACAGCACTGGGTTTACATAGCCTTTGGCCAGTAGTAGTCGTCGGGTGTCTTGCATTAGCAATGAGTGCCCGTTATGTATGGGGTTTCGCAATTGAAAGGCAAACACTGCGTCCGCCTATTGGTGCGATTGGAAGGCATAATATGTGACTAAAATTAATTAAAACTAATCTATATATGAATCCATACTTTCATTTCTTTGAGTTTTGTTTTGATTTCATTCGGTGTCAACCGATAGGAGTCGAGTCCGTCGTTCCATTTGATTCGATTGAAAACCCGAAGGTCACCCCCGACCAGCCATTCCCCCATTTCCATAATCATTCGTATGTATGGGTGGCCTCTATTGGTGGTCTTGAATACAGTGGCCGCCCGTTCCTCCTTCCTGTGCGGAAATACCTCTATGTGTTCGAGAATTGCCACCAAATTGTCGCCGTATTTAAGACCAACACTCCTTTGGTCGGCTAAACGATCTTTAGTCATACCATTAATGGCCAGCACTATAGGAATGGTCTGATTGTGTAGACTCTCATCGATAAGGAGTCCAAACTGAAGACATTGCAGATATTCTCGTTCTCTCATAAATCCCTATTCGTGTTAATCGTATTTTAAAATTTGATTTTATGTTCAAAGACTGGCCTAACCTTCAGAGGCTGTGCCCAACCCTCGGACACCACTTGAATCCACTGCAAATCGATTTCAGTGATGTCTATCGAAATGATTTCTTTACTTAAAGTCTTGTATTCGTTCAACAGATGAATGGGAATAAAGAGTTCGCAAACGCCACGAGTTATCTCTTTTGAGATTATTTTCTAATTTATAGAACAATTTACTAAAAATCTAATTTAAAAACTTAATAAATACTAACATTACGGACGAGTAAATCGATAACATTTTGAACGCATTCGTCAATCGATTCCTCACTGGCCTTTAGAACCAGATCCGGATTAGAGGGTTCTTCATATGTCATACCAACGCCGGTGAAGCTCGCAATCTTGCCGGCCCTGGCCTTCTTGTACAGGCCTTTGATGTCTCGTCGTTCACATTCCTCGAGAGGTGTGTCAACAAACACCTCAAAAAAGGGCAGTCCATCGATTCGGTGTATCTTACGGGCCCTCTCCCGGTCCCTACGAATCGGACTAATAAAACTGGTCAACACAATAACGCCGGCGTCGGCGAAAAGTCGGGCCACTTCCGAAATGCGGCGAATATTCTCCGTTCGGTCCTTCGAACTAAACTCTAAGTCACTGTTGAGGCCATGCCTTACATTATCGCCGTCGAGAGCATACGTAAACACTTTGTGTCGACACAAATATTCTTCGACTTTGAATGATATCGATGTCTTGCCGGCGCCCGAAAGACCTTTTGATTTAAGTTTTAGATTTTAGTTTAAGCATGTTTAGTTTGATATGCTTGCTAATCACCTGTAAACCATACGGTGCAACCCCGAAAATTTCGACTTCCCAACACTTCTGCCCTTTTATACCGAGACACTCGATGTGCTTGCATTGACACATTGCTTACAGTCAACTGCTTTGGATAAACGTAATATTCAAATAATATTAATACTTTCAAAACGTTTTAATATTTTATAAGATAAACACAAAATTGATAAAAATGTATACAATTGATACGGAATCCAAACAAATTAAAATTTTAACTTGAATAATTTGCACATACCAAGGTAACTTATTACATAGTTAGATATATAAATAAATAAATATTTTTAACAATTCTTTCGAACAATGGGTTCAGAAAAAAGTTTTGTGTTAATATCAAAGGCATAAGAGCATTGAGCAGTTGTGATAAAGACTGGATAACTTATTTATTTTAGAGATTAAAATTAATCTAACCCATTTCAGCAAGTATGTTACATCGATTTCGGATATTTGCTTGAATCTATGTTAATCTACAATAGTGTGCAATGCAGCATGCTTTAGCATATACTTTTATCAAGTTGTTATACGACACAGTTTAGCCATTATTTTATTTATCTATTTATTAATAAAATAGTAGTAAACTAGGTAAAAATGCCTCATATTACCACCCCTCTCCCTTTCCCGCTCTCTCCCGCCCTCTCCCTCTCTTTCCATCCCTCTCACTCTCAATTCAATTTAATCGCTGTTTTAGAGTTTAACTCAAACAATATTTTTTATTCATAGCCTATGATTCATATGCATGATTTGATAGTATTGTTTAATTTCAACTTTAAAACAATTATTTCGCAATCGGTTGACTCGTTCACTGATATAAATAAATAAATAAATAAGCACTTTTAAAATATATTATCCAATTATTATTTTTTTAAATTAACATTCTATTAACTTGTTTGTTTTATCTTAATTGTAAAATTTTAATATATTAATATTATTATTACTAAATTATTTATTTAAATTAAAATTTTATATTATATAATAAACCAAAATAATACAAACCTAAAACAATCATTTTTTTTTGTTTAAATATTAAAAACATTTTTCAATACCTCATACTCTCCATTAACGCAATTAACTCCATTTGTTCCGTTCGTTCTCTTCATTCCATTCACACCATTCGCTTCAATCATGACTTCGCTGTTGAAGAATCCAATTAAGAAATTAATTGCAAAACAAATACAAAACAAACTTTCGATTAAACAGCAAATACTTTCAGCAATTATTACGGAAATCGATTGTAGGAATTGACAAAATATTTAATAAATTTAGTGAATTAACAGCTTCAAAGTGTGTTGTATTAGCTTTTTAAACAACCCAAATTTAGCAGATGTGGCGAAAAAAGCAACTTTATTAAAAATAGACAAATTTAAAACAAGCATTAAAAAATTATATTGCTACAATAATGGCTTTTAATCAAACTACTTTTCTAATATGTGATAATAAAAAGTTTTTTCTGTTTAGATTGTTATATAATTTTAATTTTAAATTAGTTTTTTTAGTATTTTTAAACAAAACAAATAATTTAGTTCAAAGTCAGCTCTTGAAGGCATTGATTATTTCAGGGCTTGTATTGAAGTTTATTTTTTTTCTCAATTTTGTTTAAATGTTTTGTCGATTTGTTCATTGAATTAAATATTTAAATGAAAAAGAATTAAAATTATTGTATAATTTACTCTATATTTGTTATATATCAATGTCAAACTAGTTAAAATTAAGATAAGTCAATAGAAAAACATGTTAAAATTTGATAGAATAATTTTAACTAAAAAGTTATACAAAATAACTAATTTAATATAATATAATAGTAACATAATGTTTGCTTATATTGTTTCAGCTTATATTGTATTGTGTTTATCACTAATTCAAAATAATATTTTAAATTTAATTAACACAAAATATACAAGTTACATAAAAGATTAAGAGTTTGAGTATAACTGTAATTATATAAGCTTTAACATAATAAGCTGCGTAAATGTTGTTTCTAATATGCTTATTATTTACATATAAACTTATTTCTAACTTTGAATTGATTAATTTTTTAAATAACGTTATATTTTTATTAGTACAATCCAGGTCCAATCCAGGTCTTCCATTTTTATCCCTTATATATTAATACTAAAACCAAAAGCCATTTACTATAGAAACAATGTTTAACAATTCCATTTTTATCAAGTTCATTTTTGTCAACTTTCTATTTTTATCTCTTATAATATAAAACCATTTGTATATAAATTAATATAAAATTAGGTCCAATTTTGTCAAATTTTTAAAATATTGTTCTTAAATAAATAACGTAATATATTCCCACGCATACACTTGTAATGCCCATATAGAGTGAAGCAGACCATATGCCCTTTTACCCCGGGGCCCCTAAAAGTGAGTAATAAAACCAGTTTTATGAATGTTTCTAACCATTAATGTAAAACATTAAAATTTTTAAATATCTTAATCACTGCATTTTTTAGTTATGTATTGTTTGTTTTTAATAAAATATTAAATAGCTTAAGGTATATAATCTTTAAAGTTATTACAATAACATAACCAATTTTTTATTTAAATTTTAGTTTTACTCAAAAACTACTAATACTACTATAATACTTGAAATAATTGTTAATTGATTTGTGATTAATATTATTGACAATAGTTATTTTATATCTCAAATTTTTCTATTTATAAAAATTTATAATAAAATTATCTTAAAAATAAGATTTGTATACCTCACTATATATGGGCATGCCGATAACACCATGAGGGCTTTTTGGTAATTATGGTCAAACTTATCAGGGTATGCAAGTATATGCGCAGGAATACGGTAATAATAAAAATATTATTAACTTAAGTAACAATAACTTTATGTTTTACGCAGTTATCAGTTAAGTGATTAACTATTGATTTAATACAATTTAATAAATGTATTTAAAAACTCGAAAGACCAAAAGTTTTGTCAAATGCAAAAAGATATAACTATTAATACTATTAAAAATCTTAAGCGATTAAAAATTAAACAGTTTTTTCAATAATTGTTGTATAAAAATAGTAACTACTATATATTTTTTAATAAATAATGTTTTGTTTTATCAAAGTCAATTTTTTTTTCTTTTTTATTTTTATTCCTCAATTTTTCTGCCCGACCCACTTGATAGAAATGGACCTGGACTGTACTTCTAAAATTTCTTATTTTTTACCATTTTTCTACCAAGTTAATTTGTAAGTATACTGTAATTTATTTCTCATATAAAACAAACTTTATAAAAATAAGTATGACAGAGATAGGCAATTTTCTAAAATAATTATTAAAAAATTTTATTATAAAATAACAAAAATTTACTTTTATTGATTTTAGAATATTAGCAAACATAACAGTATTATTAGCATAAGTGTCGTTTTGTGCCAAACTTTATATAGTTTATATTCGTTATTAGCATATTAAATAAGAGCGGAATTCGATATTAGCAGGTCTTTTGTCAAGACTCTATAGTAGTAAAGCGCAAAACTTAAGAGTTCAATATGTTTGTTAGTTTTTTTTGCAGTTTGTTTACAAATACAAAACAAGTTCCGGAATTCACTGCAGATATATTGTTTTTTAATGTTTAATAATCAGTAAAAAAGCTAACTCACACTTTAAACTCTTAGATTTTGCTCAGGCCTACTCTATGGGAAGTGTAATGTTATAGTTATTCGTTATTAGCAAATATTTGTTAAAAGCAGATATACAGTCCAACCCGCTTAAAACGAACAGTTTGGTTCTGCTAAATCCGTTCGTTATAACCGGGATTCGTTATATACGACTATAACTTAATATATATTTTTATTTTTTTCGATAACTACTGTTCGTTATATGCGGGTATTCGTTATAAGCGGGTTCGTTATAAGTGGGATGGACTGTATTTGAAAACACGTGTCATATGATATTGTTTTCTTTATTAGCAAATAAACTGCTTTGATAACAAAATATTAGCTATTGTTGAAAACAACTTTATTATTACGAAAGTAAACATTTGTATTGATAAGTTAAGTGTTTAAAATGTTTATAAAATAAATGTTTATGAATTAATAATTAATTATATACTTTGTAAATTAAACGCAAACACCAATTGATTTGGAAACTAATTATAAAATTGTGAAAATGTTAAAAAAAATGCTTTATATAAAGTATAATATTAAATTAAATTAAATTAATCAAATTTATTTTTTAATTACTGTAATACCCCACATATAGCGGCATGCCGATTTATAGTGAGATTGACCTCATGCATATATACCTTGGAATATACCGGCAAAACGGTATAAAAAAGGCAAAAATTAGATTTTTAACACATGACTTTAACTTTAATTAAAAATTATTTTAATATTAAAATACAATAATATATTTTAAAATTAAAGTATAATGTTGTGTAAAGTTTAAAATAAACTAAATAAAAATAAGAAATTTTTTAAATTTTATTTTAAAATTAAAAATAACTAATGGCAATTTGAATAAAAATTAATCCAGTTATTTACTTTGTATTTAATTATTGCAATTAATTTCAAATAAAAATTAAACAAATTTTTTATATAAAAAATATTCCTTGTTTTATATCGGCATGTCAAAAAACTTCAAAAATTTGTCGGCCGTTCTGAACAAGCGGTAAAAAGTACTAAGGGGAATGAATGTCAATTTTTAAAATCAGGGGGTTTTGGCTGATCCCTCACTTCTCGATTGTGTTTATAAAGTTATACTAAAATATATATTAAACAAAATATTAATTGATAAAATTAAATACAAATTTATAAAATAAACATGATAAATAAATTTAAATTAACTACTTATTTAAAAATAAAAATAAAAAATTTTAATTTTAATATAATAAAAATCTGTTTCATAATTTTTATTATATATTTAGCAACATAAAAACAGTAATTAAAATGAACGAACTCTAAACAGTTGGAACTAATAATAAAGCTGTTTTACTTTAGGTTAAAGGAGTATAAAATCTCGACTCAATTCTTAATATAATATACGTTTAATAAAGTTTAATAAAATGAAATTTTTTTTATGTTTAATGATCTCTTGTTTAATTAGTGTCAGCTACCAATACGGACAAAAACCCAGGCCTGAGACGGAATGGGATGATGAGCCAGAAGCTGAGTGGCACCCGGCGCCCAGACCTGAAAAACAATGCAAAAGTAAGTAAACATTTAAACTAAATAATTGATTAAATATCAAATATAATAATAATTATCAACTTTTATCCATTGCAGATATACCCAAGGCTTACGATATTGGTAAAATTATTTAATTTTATATAATTGCTAGCTAAAATTAAATTTGTATTTTTAAAAAACTAGCATTCGAATAAAAAATATAAAATTTAAATAAACATTTAATTACAAAAATAAAATTTCCAAAAACAGAGTTTACGCCAGCAGTTGAAGTCGACACAAGATTCGAACTAGATGTAGCTTGCGATTCAAACTCCAAACTTAAACAAATCTTAGAAGCTGCAACTGGCACAATTAAATTTACCTGCAATGGAATATATTACTACCAAGGCGAAGGCACGTATGATGGCGTACTCAACAGCAAACGAACCGAAAAACTAAACTTGATAAATTATACGTCAACTCTAACCTTCAATAACGGTATCAAAAGTGTATTTTAATTAATAATTTCTAACAATATGTTTGCACTGCAGGTAATGTCGATTTGCTAGAGTGCGGTACCATTACTGGTGGGAAGTGTTCGGGTGATACTCTTTGGGGAATTGGCATATATGAGGCCAATGATCAAAACGGCTGCTGTGGTAATGGTGTTACGGCTGTTAACGCACTTTTTCGAGAAATTGAGATTAGAGGCAAATGCGCCTCAAAGTGCACTCTGGGTAGCGATTCGTGGGCTTTGGCCGAACCGGTCAATAATTATGGTTTAGCCGATCGACGCAATATTGCCGCCGAAACGAATTAATATTATTAATTATTTTAAACACAAAAAGCATTTAAAATATGATCGACTTAATAGTGATTTAATATTTTAGTTATTTTTCTATTTATTATATTAATATACTATTTTATTTTTTAATCTAAATATAATAAATTGCTTTTCATATTTTAGCATGATTAATGTTTAAAATATAACTAGAGAGTTATCTAAATTTGGAACTGGATCGGCCGATCTTCTCAATCCCGGGTTAATAATAATATTTATATTAATTTAAACATTTGTTTAAATTGAATTTAAACTTTTTTTGTTGCGAGAATACATAACTTTAATAAACTGTAAGATATCTTACTTTTTTCGCAACTTTGTTGATCACAAAACTTGTGATATTTCGGGACGTTTCG
>JAQFXP010000608.1:0-26988 GCA_034693685.1 Belba bartosi
TATTGGTTCTATTGGCTCTATTGGCTCAAGTGTTCTATTAATCCAAACATTTCTCTAACTGTAAGACTGAGAGACTGTAAGTAATTCTATAACTTCTCTATTAAGAAGAGTATAAATAAAATACTTATTTCTCAAACAAAAATCAATTTGGATTATATGCGAAAGTAATGTCTTTTGAGTTACAAATTATATAAGTTTTGCCGACTTTATGGGCAAAGCTCTCTCTCTCTCTCTCTCCCCCTCTCTCTCTCTTTTGTCGATTTAATTCTTAACTAACGCTTAGAATACAAATACATAACTAAAGTATAAGAGATGTCATGTCATATGCGTTGAGACGAAAGCTGTTAAATAATAAGCAAAAATCGAATGTTTGATGTATGAGATGTAAGGGATGTTTGGCATACCTGACAGATCCGAGTCCGTCACGAAATGCTCGTCTTTTAGCCATTCGTAATAATGCGGATCTATTTGAGTGGAAATGAGAGCAAAACCTCTTTTGAATACAATAAACAGACTGAGAGATAGAGTGCGAAATGAAAGGGCAATGAATGCTAGATCACAGCCACCAGAGCTGCTCAGAGCTCAGAGCTTCGGATGTGTTGCCGACACAACACAAATGTCACAAAAGAGGTTCACTTATAATGTGATTTTGTGTGACAACCGATAAGATTAAACACATATAAGGGAATAATTGCATTGAAATTAGCTTAAAGAGGACTGGGAGAGTGTCAAAGTGGAAGAGAGTGTGAGGCAAAACGCACTTACCTAACATTATTGGGCGATTCAGGCCTGTGATTATGTTTGATCATAGTATACCTCCCAATCGATTCGGGCGGACGTATTATATGAAGATTATGGAACTTAAGTCTATTAGTAATCAAATATAAAACAGTTTTAGTATTGATTTATAGTTAATAATATCCGTCAAAAGGGTTTCTCAAATTAGTCCAAAAACTTTTACTTATTTGAACAAATATATCGTTTTTTAATATTCTAGTTAAAAAACCTTGATTGAATTTTTAAAAGGTTTCGCAAAAAAGTTTTCATATTTTTAAATATTTATTTATTTATATGACTAATACTAATTAAGCGTTTGTTCAATTGAAATAAAGTTAAACTAAATTTAATTAGAAATTAAGCATAAATTAGTCTAAGCTTTTATAAGGCTTAACTAATTAGACTTTTAATTATATCTTGATTGAAAGCAAGCTAATAAAAGATTAATAAAAATATGACAATTATTAATTAGTTAAAAGACTTTTTAGATTTTAACTCTATATAAATCAGAAACCCTTTAAAAGCGGATACTATTTATAACTCTATATAACGAACACCTATTCCATACCTATGAGCCATATCGTCGTCTTCGCCTGAAAGCCAAGAGATGAGCAATTTTTTAGTGAATAGATGTTTGAAACAAATTATTCAAAGTTTTAATTAAATAAATAATTACTTTATTTGAAAACTACGAGTAATTCAAGCATTAATGACTAAATAGTGCAAATGTTTAGACATTCGAGAATGTGTTTGATTTAATTAAAATAATCCAATCTCTGTATGTATTCCAGACTCAGTTTGTTAGTACTGGTAATCAAACTTTTCAAATGAATTATTTTGGCAAAAGTTTTACAGTTTAAAGCATAAAACGAAAATTTAGCGCTAAATGACAGCTCTCTGGAGAGTCTATTGTAATTTTAACGACTCTGTGTCTCTCCGACATCGGCATCATTTACTGCACTTTATGTAATAATAATATTATTTAAATGTATTTTAAAAATCATAGAAAAACATTTCGACTGACATTAAGTGTAAACGAAATATAAATCAAATGTTTAAATGTCTAACAGAAAGAAAAGCTATTAATTATTTAGAAAATATGTGAAATAGGATTTAAGTGCATTAATAGCATTAATATATGAAATAATACTTTAAATAATTATAGTATTCGTTATTTAATACTAATAATAGGGATAATAAACACAATACATACCACCCCAACCCCAGTACAGGTTGGAATAACCATTAACAAGCACAAAATTGTTTTTAGTTATACTGAGAACACCTCCTACTAAGTCTGAGTGGAAAAAAATATTTATTTAATTTATATTTGAAGTAAAAATTTCGTAATTCAAGATTAGAGTAAAGTTTTTCGAAATAATGAATTTGCAATTTTAATGCAGAAAATGGGTTTGTTTTTGGTTTTCAGAGATAAAGACAGAAAAACAAACAAAACTTTTATAAAAATAAAGAATATTCTTGAGATAAGATAAAAATAAAATAAAAAGAATTCGCTTTTATTTTAATGTATCAAATGAACTGAAATACTAGTACTCAATAAAAATGGCAAAAATATATGGTTTTGAATGCAAATGTTTATCATTTGGAGCATTGGTAAGAATTTTTCCTTATTTTCCTAATACTACTGTATATTTGCCTAAAAACAGAGGGATTTATATCTGGGATTACTTTGTTTTGTATTCCCTATTTGTGCTGTTTTTATAATTTAAGGGAAAAAATAATTCCAAAGAAAAAATAAAAACAAAAGTAAAATAAAAATACTGAAAAATGACAGACACAGCAGTAAATAGATAACTCCTGTGGGGAATAGATCAGAAAAAATACAAATTCATTATTTCATAGAAATTTCTTTCCAAACAGTACTCCAATAGAATGAGCACAACCATACATACCTGGGTAAGGAAGTCTAGAGCGGATAAAAGAGGAAAATAATGATAGAATTAGATTTTGAAATTTTAATGAAAAAATAAATAAATAAAACAAAAACAGATTTAGATATCAAGTAATGAAAATAATTGATTTTTTATCTCATCGTCTTTTATTGGTTAAGCTCTAAAGTGCTTTCAAATAATTAAATACAAAAAAACATTTCTTTTTCCACACATTCTTTCCGCACATTTCGAATGATTTGATTTTTAAGGTCAGAGCCAAACGTATAAAATAGAGAATTGGCTCTAAAACAGTTATGTCAACACTGGAAGTGCAGAGATGTTGAGAAAAACATCGGAAAAAACATCATTTATTTAAAAGAAAACTAAACAGTAGTTTGGCTTTAAGTATCGAACCGAAAGGTTCGCGAAAACTTGTGATAATTAGCTTCATTCCAATGTTTTCCTTCTATTCGTTTCCACCAATGCCTCTATAGTTGTATTGTTTCTAACTCTGCATTCATTTCAACTCAATTCAACTGAATTACTATTTTGTCTGTTATATAACAACTGAACTGAAAATTTCATCAAAATTTTCGCATCAGTTTCACTACGAATCCAAAAATAAAAATAACAATTCATTTGTAGAGAAAGAAGAGAACAATTTTTACTCTTTTTTTCCTTGACTTTTGCAACAACAAAGTCAAAGTCAAAGTCTAACTAAAATATTAATTAAAACTTTTCTTTAGTTTTCTTATTCGTAAACTATTTTGTCATTAATAAAAGCAGTCTTAAGACGAATAAATACGACATGTTGTGACACTAATTATATATATATATATATCTAACTATTTTGGCTCAAATATTCATTAAATAATTGACTATTTTAATTGAGTTAGATTAGAAAAAAAGGTTTGCATTATATTGTAAGAAAATATCATTCCAGGAATAAAAATAGATAATTCTCTTATATCTCGACTAATAATTACTTTTAGTTTGAGTTTAATATTTGCAATATTTAGAGTAAATAGAAGAAAAAACCAGAACTTTGTTCGTAAAGCCAAAGCTCGTTAAGAGTTGAAAAACTAATTGCAAATACGAAATACGAAACACTAATACACTATTAATGAAAAAAAATTGTGTTCGCTATCTATACTCGAAATCGTTTGTAAGTAATAAATTGTACTGAAATAGAAAGAAAATTAAGGAAAAAATTTTAATTTAGAGATAGATTGACTGCAAATATGCGATTATAATGAAAAATATTTTCTATATTAAGGTCAACATTAATAAAAAGTCTGTTTTTGATCCAAAATTACAAATATTTTTGAACAACAAATGTTGTGTCACTTCAATAATAAGTGATCTTTTAATTTAGAAAACGAGAAACAAAACGAGTGGAACGGATGAGAAGCTGAAAATTTTATGGCATATGAGTGGAACAAAAGCGAATAAAACTGTTGGAAAAGAAGCTATAATTGATTTGTGAATCTTGTGATCGTATTATACGGAAAAACAGTGCAAAAAGAGATTAAATAAGAAATTTGTTGGACATCGGAGAGCATCGGTTCGATAAAGGGAACAATTTCTCAACATTTTCTCATTATTTTTTTGCTTCGGTTTTCATTCAATAGTTAAATAAATCGAAACGAAAAGAGAACTTCAATTGAGTTCAAAGCGAGGATTGAAAGCGAGAGCGAAATTGGAGAGAAAATCGAAATTTGATTTCAAATGTATATCTCTTTTTGCGATTATAATTAGCTGAAGAATCGAAATAAGAAAATAAGAGACTAAACAAAAACTAAACAAAACTAAACAAAGCAACCGAATGCCGGTTCCACTTACGAGTAATTGAACTTATCAACGGCTACCGACATATGTCTCGGTGCGAATGGACACGAATAGAGATTGCGATCGTCTGATGAGTACCAAAACAAATCAGGATTAGTATTGCTTTAGTACTCAGTATTACTGGTGTTGTAATCGAAACAACTAATTGAGTCTTACCTTCAGGAATCAGATCGACGTCATGAAAGACAAAACAGTGAAATTCGTTCTCTTTTAGCGCTTCCTGGACTCCGGCGTTCATCAGAACTCCTTTATTGAAAGTGTCGTTTCCAAACTGCACAGACATGTTAGGGTCGATTAGGTCGGGTTTTATAGTTGTGCCAAAGCCATAAAAATAAATAATATATTAGTTATTAACTCAATTGCCGTAAGATATAGTGAATATAACTCAAGTTTATATAATAACTAAATCAACAATTAGTCGAGTCTTCGTAATACACATTACTTTGACGTTATTTAGTTTTAGGAAATTGTTATTTGAATTACATTCACTAATATTTATTAATATTTATGCATTTATTTATTCGGGTAAGAACGTTTTTGGTTAAGTAGAAATTCTATCATAAATGCATTGTAATGCTAATGGCTCTCTCTCTCTCTCTCTCTCTCTCCCTCCCTCTCCCCTCTCCTGCTCTCTATCTCTCCCCTCTCCTGCTCTCTCTCCTTCCCTCCCCTCTCTCCCTCCACCTCTTTCTTCTCTTTCTCTTTCCATCCCTCTATCTCTCCCCTACTCTCTCTCCTGCTCTCTCTCTTTCCTGCTTTCTCTTTCCTGCTCTCTCTTTCTCTCTTTCCTGCTCTCTCACTCTCTAACACATAAATAATTACCAAATAAGTAAAATTAAGTAAAAACTGTTAGCCGACTATACGACCAGTTTATCGACAAATTTATAAATAATTCCCAATTAATTTGCCATTTGAGCTAATCTAATGAATGACTGAATACTAAAAATTATTTATTTAGTTCTATTTAAGCAAAATAGAAAAGTTTTCTATTACTTTACTCTAAGGATTAGATTCACATTTGCTTATTACTGTAGTTTCTCTCTTCATGTAAATTAAATTCATATAACGTTTGCATTTATATTAAATTCCGATGTATTGTAAATAGAATCTAAATATGATATATATAAAGCAAAAAAGAAAAGAAAGAAAAATAATAATTACACAGAACAGGAATTTCAATTAGTTAGAGTCGAGAGGAATGGCAGTAAAGCTCAGTTCTAATAAAAATAAGGAATCTTTAATCCAGTGATATATTAAAACCTTATAGACGTGTTTAATGATTAATTGTGCTTGCGCGCTAAAAATAGTGTTGAAAACATTGAATTCAATTTGTACGCACTTAAACATTTACATGTTTAACCTATAACAAGCCTGAACAATTCAAAATTTAAGCAGTAATAAACTATACTGCCACATTAGTGATATATACAAAATGAATTGTTCATAAAATTAAATGACAAGGTCACTTCTATTACCGATTACGTTTATTTTTTTTAATTAACTACAACAAGAGAGCCGACAATAAATGTAAAAATGTTTTCGATTTATTGCACAATAATCAAATTAGACTCAAATTAATTTTGTATATAATATACTGTATTTTACTATATGTATAGAACTGAAAGGCAATGCCGTTCGAGAGTAGCCAAATCTGGCTGAGCCTCTGCCTCTCCATCTGCCTATGCTCTGCCTCTGTTTGCATTAATTGACTCCACATTCTCGTCGCACAATCTGATTATCATTAGTGGAAATAAGTTATTATTATTAATAGTCTATTAATATCAAACTCGAGTGACGACTGTGTGTACCGAATAAACGAATCTGTTTGGGAAGGAGTGGTTGCGGTCAGTGATGGGCATCAATGCAGTTATACAGTTGAGACAGAAATGTTTGGTCAACTCGAGCCTTATTACATCTACTGATAGCAAAACAGAATCACGTATTTTCATCAAATATTTGTGTTTTTTGTTTGAATGTAAGGGCCGGACAGCATAAAGCAGTCGCTTTTATCCTTTTTTCTAATTGCGAATCCCTTGTGTGTCGTTCTATATATACAAGAATTGAGTCAAAACTTTGTGCTGAATCAGTTGAAAGGATACAAAAACATCTGTTCTTCTGGTCTCTGCAAACAGGCTTTTCATACAAATTACTCTTAACTCGACTTAACATTAAGTTTAATGTTCTGTATATTACAAATCTCTAAAATAAGTTAAATAACAACAAAATTCTTCAAATTATATATTTGTTGTGAAATAGATTTTCTCGCAATTGAAAAGAAGACAATTTGAAAAGTTTTTGTTCGAATGACGCAATTTTAAACTTCTTTTATCTAATCTCTTCTATTCTAGACTTTTCTGATTATTACATCTCATATGTGTCAGAGACAGCACACACGACATGTCCGAGTGATCAGCATTCGTATGACGTATTTAAATGAAATTTGTTTCAATGTTATCGACGGATCGCATGCCATAAGGAATTGAATTACAGAATCCGTAATCACACTATTAGTTAATTAGCGAATAAAGTATATTATTATTCAAATTCAAAGCCAAGATATACAGACTTCCATAATATTCAAATTACGTCTATTTATATACGAATATTAAAACATATTTTCATTTTTAAAAAATAAATTCGAAAAATGTTGTTCACATTTAGTATCAAATTTCTAATTTCGCGATTCTATAGCTGTAATAAATTCTTACAAAACAGAAAATTTTGTTCAAATAAATTCTAAACTTAATATTCATCGATCGATAAAATTAAAAAACATTTTCGTTTTAATAACTTTTAACTTAAAGCAAAATTTTTTTTGTTTAAAATCAAAGTTCTTATTATTCTTATGCAAAAACCGAATGATTGGATTAAAATGTAAAAACAAGAACAAGAAATTCAAATTCATTTTATAGATAATAATGTAAAATTCAAATTAGATTTTTCGGAATACCAGTCGTAAATATAGACATAAATTAAGTATAAAATTTGATGAACACTAATGCATACATAGATTTCGTTAATGTATATAACTTTCCATTTAATAGAAGTAATAAAAATCCGAAGAAGTATTCGAAGAAAACAAAAGAAAAAAATATATAATTTAATGAATAATGAATACGAATCGTAAGAAAAAGTCCATTATATGAGTAAAACTTATACTAAAGAGCAAGCGAAAAAAACATTTTCATTTTGTTTTGTTACTTATTGAGTTAAACAAACTGAAAGTAAGTCGAGACTAAGGGAATAGGAGTTTATCCTAACGGTGATAGAGCACTGATATTAGCCTCAATGCGCTCTTATATACGCTTTGGAAACTAAAATACACTAAAATAGAGTAAATAAATGATAACTAATCCGATTCAATAAAATTGAATTCAGGACTATCTCAAAGAAAAAGTAAAATTAATTATTTTATTTTATTTTTTTGGTATAAATTTTCGCCAAATTATAAGGAAAACAAATTTCGGATTGATATTGAAAAGAGCGAAAACACCGAATCTGAGACAAATTGAAGCGTAAAAAACATCTTAACCTCTTGTATGAGGTTTTCGATATAAGACAATAAATCAATGGAAGAATAAATAAGAATTTCTAATACTTTCACTGATTTTGGTCTCAAAGCCAATGACTATTTCTCACGAATACAACTGAAGTATATTCTAATGAAAACAATACTTGTGTTTCGAATTCACTTCTATTTAAGAGCGAAAGAGGTCTTCTCTGAAGACAATAAATTTCAATTTGAGGCATAAGGAGAGCAGAGATGCAGTTCTTATAATCAAAACGAAAGGACTGAAAGATTTAAAGTTAGAGAAGAAAAGAGTGAAAGAAATTAATGGAAAAATACGAAACAAAAGACGACATTAGAACTGAATAACAAAAAACGAGAAAATAAATCAATAGATAGTGTCGGAGAGAGAGGGAATGGGAGAGAGAGAAAGAGAGCAAACAATACAATGAGTGATAAAATGATAGAATGAATGTCAAAGAATGTTCAATAATAAGCCTAAGAGGCATAAGAGTGAGGTATTGAGGCATAAGAATGACTGACCTGTTCTATCACATACACCTTATAGGATAAGAGTTGGCGTTTGAGGATTGGATGCAAATGGTATAACAGTATCGATAGGTGTTTCTTGCGATCGCGAAATGGTATGATCACTGCCACCCGATGTCTGGCGTAGCAGTACTTCGGTTCCCAAAAGCCGCCGCAATTCAGCTCCGGATTCATTCTCACTATTTGTGTCATATTATCGTCTATTCGTATATGTGATTCGATCCGAACTCTTCCAACTGTTTATAAATACAATTTAATTATATATTAAGTCTTAAAAGTTTTAATTCGAATTTAATAACAAAAATATTCGGCTTTTCTTAATATCAAAAACTTTTTTAAACAAAAAATATAATTTTCTTATTTGAAGATAAACTCAAAGGTTAGAGATGTTGTATAATTAGCTAAAATTTTATCATTCATACAACACTTGTTCTGAATTGAGTCGTGTATTGAATAAATAGTTAAATATTGTTTGAAAGAAAAATACAAATTTTGAGTTTTATATACTTTATATACTGTACTAAAGATGCAAATCAAAACAAATATTTATTTTTATTGCGTTTATTTGTGAGCTTTTTCCACATTTTTATGTCACTTTGATATGACTGCGAGAGCACTGTCTAAACGAATAGGTCGATCGATCGGTTCGTTTCATCGAGAGTTAGAAAATATTTATTATTTTCGGCTCTTATTGCCCAATAAGTAACGAAAAGTAAAAGTTAGAAAAAATTTTCCAGTTGTGAAAAGTCAATAAATTAAATTAAATTCTTTTCATGGATTTCCTAATTCTCCTGAAAATTGTATTCTTTTCACTTTTCAGACTTTTTTAGTAGTTTTTTATTCTTTTCATTCGATAGGAATTTATTTTCTCTTTTCACTTCATATATAAGGTTTTGAAATTCAAATGTTTTCCTAAATTTGATAAACTATTGACTCAATTATTTAGATCAACATTAAAGTTAAATTCCATTAAATATTTTTCTTCGACTTCTAATGGAATTAACATTTCAATCAAAACCAAAAAAAAATACGAATTCAATTCACAACAACAAAAAATATTTTAATTTTTTTTTGTATTGCAAATAAAAAAATATAAATTTTTGTTGTGTTTGTCATTTGGTGTCAAAACCACAAAATCTCAAATTGTGTTAGAATTTAAAATATGTCTGAATTTCAAATCAGGAATAAAATAATTCAACAAAAATGAAGAAAAACAGAAAATCTGTTTATGAGTTCTGCCTTTTAGACTAAATTACATTCAATTTTTCACAAATTCTTTAAACTCTAAACAAAAACTAAATACAAATATATTCAGAGCTTAGTTAGAGCCTACAAATCCCTGCCACCCCCACCCACTCTACCCCCAAATAACTTTATTTGCTTTAAAAGTCGTTAAAAAGTAAAATAATTTTATTTTCAGTTAAATTTTCGCTAAAAAGTATAAATTCATAATATATTTAATTAATAAATTAAAAAATTTTTTCGTAACTAATTTTTAATCTTTTTTTTTGTGTGAAAAAGATAACTAAATGTAGAATTAAATTCAAATTATTTTTTTGGCATAACTTTATCTCTATATTCAAATGAAGTATACATTTACCGAAAATGAATAATAAAATGCAAATCCAAAAGACATTTGAATTAAGTGACACTTAATATGTGAGAGACAACACACGAGTGCTTTCGGCACTAAATTAATTCAAAAAAGAATTTCAAACATATTTTTCTCTATTCTGTATACATCGTATACATTGAAAGCATATTCAGATTCTGTCACAAAGTGTTATATCAAATATCATTCAAATAATGAAAATTCAAATATGGTTTACAAAAATCCAATGCCTCTGAGCTATAGTGTAGTAAAATTAAATCCTTTTTTCATTTACGATATGAATGAAATGCCAAAAAATTAGACGAGAATTGAAATGTTAATCAATTCATAATTTCTTTTCTAAAGGCATTATAGGATTAATTTTCGCAAATAATTTGTCAAATGAGTCGACTGTGTAAACAATTTTTTGACATATTTTCTAAAATTAATAATTAATTACAAACACTTCACTCGAGTTTTTTTTTCTCCAACCAAACCTGAAGTGGATTTTTGTTGCAAACCTTCGATTCAATCAATTAAATTGATTAAAAACAACACAAAATTAGCCAAAAATTTCCGAACAATATCTAAAGTCTAAAAACTTAATTCCCGGAAAATTGCTTAAAACTAAAACTGCATTAAAAACAACAGCAAATCATTTATTTCTCATTTAAAAAATCTGTTGTAAAAAAATATTTTTTCGATTTTTTCAACTTTAAGACTCGACACAAATTTATTTTGAATGAAGAAAAATCCACTAAAACTTGGATTTGAACTAAAAAATAGTCGAAATACAAGAGCGAAAGAAAAAGTTGATGTTTGAGCTCAAACTTAAACTCTATTATAGTTTGAGTAAAGAATATAATATAATATCGGAAAACAAAAAGAAATTTCTATTCTTTTTCTGCTGAAAAGAAAACGTTGAAAAAAGTAAAGAAAACTTTTAAAAATTGGCGAACTGTGTGCCAGATGTGGACTGAATTCTAAACTCAATTCAATGTTTGCCATCAAATACAAAACAGACGACACATCTCTCCGATATTACTCGCAATTGGCAAACAAATTGCAAACCGAGTTAGTCCTCGCAATACAATTCATAATTCACATTCTCATTAAGAGCTAATCTTATTTTTATTTCAAATTCTATTTTTCATATTTTCCGAAAATGTTTTTCTCTTTTCTATTATTCGCTTTTATTCAACGCATTTCTGAATACAGTTCTATCGGTTTCACACATATTGTGTGAATTGAAATCTTTTTCTTTTGATTAATCAACAGAAAGGCGTAAATTGAATGAAATGAATGAATGAATGAATGAATGAACGAATGGTTAGATTGGAATTTATCTCAAAAATGATAATCTGTTACTAATGTATTGGCAGAGAATGGCAACTGAATTGGAGTATAGATTTGAAATGAGAACCAAATGAAAAGCAGAGCTAAAGAGAAGCCAAAGCATAAGAGCAGCACAACTGCAACTCAGACTCCAGACTCGACTCAACCTTATTATGAATCTCTATCTTCTTGAGCCAAACGAGAGAAAACGAATCAGCATTTCATACAAACTGAAGGCGACGTAAACTGATTGTAAGTCTGTATATCATCAGTACATTTGGAATATAAAGGAATGGCTGAGAAGACAGTCTTAGCGTTCATTTAGAAGGAAATGAGAAAAGATATTTCGTTCAAAACTTGAATCGTTTACTCAAGAAGTTTGTCGTAAAGAGAATGCGACTAAAATCCATTTCTATAATAATAATCTAGTTTTTACTTATTCACTATTTTTTTGAATTTATTATTTTTAATGAGATTTCTTTTATATTCTCTAATATATATATATTAGGATAAAAATCAAATATAAAAAATAGAGTAAAATATATGTAAGAACTTAATATGTAAATATTAATACTTATAAAAAACATTCCAAAACATAAATCTCATAATATATATATAAATTAAAAAAATTCTTTGAAATCATTATTTGGAAGTTATGCGAAAATTCCATTTTTATGAAAATTCAGTTTAATTTGAAATTCCAGTTATAATCAGTGAATCTAAAGTTTAGAATAAATGCCATAAACTAACAAATCCTCAAATAATGAACAACAAAAAAGTTCGCTTTTAAGCCAAACATTTGTTTCAAACCTCATATTTTATGTTATATTATGTTAGGTTAAGGCAGGCTATGATTGACTCACAAAAACAAAAAAGCAATTTAAATACATTTCTAACAAATTTTATCTACACATCAACTAAATTGATAGCATTTAAGTAAAACAAAAATAAGGAAAAAACTCATTTCTTGAATGACAGCAATTACTAATGGAATGTTTAACTGAATTACATGTATTTTCGCCATAATATCGATTTTATGCTTTTTTCTGCCAAAGAATATTCGTTTCAAATAATATTATTTAAACAATTCATTGATATTCAACACATCCAAACAAAAATACTCAACTATTCCATCGATCAGAATATTAGACAATCAATGAATATAAGAAATAGAAAACTAAATAAAATATGTTTCGCATAAAAACTAACGAGTTTTGGAAAAACAAAGAACAAAATATTGTTATTCTGATCGCAAAAACTTCTCAACTCTCCTCTAATTTCTTATACATTATATGAATATTATATTTAACTGAGAAGTCAAATAAAAGCGAAAATTTCAAAACTCAACTCAACACTAGTCTCGCATTTCATACATAACTCTATGAACTAATGGCTTAACTAATTCTCGAAATATTTTTATACATTTTATATCATATTCTCTATATGTTTATCCCTTTTTTATTATTTTCATATTTGTATAATAGAATTGGATTTATATTTAATACGCCGTAACTCAACCATAAATAATGGAAAGCATTAAAATAAAACTAAGATTTATGTGATTTTCATCATTAGAGTTGAAAAGACATTAATTAAAATCAATTTTCGGTGTAAAACATCAAAATAACTATTAATTTAATGCTTTTTATCCCTAATTGAAGATAAAATCCAAATGAGAATTAAATAAATGCTTAAAATTATTGTTCAAAAGAATATTAATTTTTACAAATGATGAACAAAAATAAAAGTTTTATATTTTGACGCGCTTTCCAATGCCAGACCTTTCGTAATAAACGATTTTTATAACTAAACCGTAAAAATAAGTTCTTTCGAAAGCTCTTACTTTGAAAGTAAAGGACAATAAAAAAAAGATTGTTCTAAAAAATTGCAGAAATATATATATATTTATATATCGGATATATTATAGTATTTACAGATTTAAAATGTCTAGACTTGAAAAAATCAAATCCTTTTTTGGCTCAAATAAATCAACAAAATTCTAGACATAACTGTCCATAAAAATCAGTGCAATAAAGAATATTCCTATTATTTCAGTTTGAATACCGCATACGTAGACAAAAATAATATTTTGTTTCAATTCTTTTCAAATATTTCGTTTCAATAATTGCTTGAAAATCAAGAATTTGTTAACCAATGAAAGAATTGGACAGAAAAGTGGTTTTTATACGGTTTGACATTATTTCAATTGGCTATTGAATGAACACTTTTGTGTATTCGTTTCATATGTTTTGTCAAGTTTTACGTTTTTTAAAAATATCTCTTTAAATATCTTTTTCTATAAATATATTTCAATCAAATTGTGACAAATTTTGATGACAAACAAACGGCTTATACTAAACATATCTGAAGAGATCAGAACAATAGCTGTTTTCAAGAATATTCTCCGTTCAACGACACGGATGTCCAGAATCTCAACTTTAGAGCACATGTATAGCAAAGCAGAAAAGTATTGGTTTATAAGTAGTCTGAGATTTCGTGCCAAACATTGACTAAAGAGAATTTTTTTCCAACAAAACCGTTCGCTTAAAACCCATTCAACAAGAATATCGAACAGTTTTAGATATCAAAATCGATAGTATGGCTCAAATTTAAAATATTGAAAAAAAAAACAGAATTCACTGTTTCTTATCGTATCGGTCGAGTGGAGCCAATTGACGCAAATCTATGCAATCGACCAAACATTTGATAGTTTGATATTATAAAAGAACTGAATTATATAATTAATGATTTAAAGTAATACTGTATTTCGCTTTCGCTGTCAATAATAATTCAAATTGACTGCAATTTAAGCAAAAATGGGTAAATGTTTTTGACAGCATATCATTAGTGATTGCCAGTTAAGGCATACCATCTCCTGATTTACTTTTAATCCGAGCATAAAATATGTGGCGTTTCGATAGATTTTATGGATAAATAAATCAACTCTAGAGTCGAGTCGAAAAAATACACTAAAATTTGATAAATCGATATATTTTGCGAATTTCAAAGAAAGTGATAAAAAATATAAAGAAATGTTATTAATCATCACTAACTTATAACTTCTGTTTGTATCGGGAAATATGGGACGGGGAGGGCCGGAGTGGGGGTCGACTTCTATATAATAATTTGCTTGAATGAAGATAAGGAATAAATTTCTTAAAATTGAAATAAAATTGTTATTTGAAGAGAGAATATTCAATACATTTATATGACTTGAAATTGTTTAACCATAAGATTCGATATAAATATATTGAAAAGTATTCAAAATTAAGGAAAAAAAGTTCTGAATTCGGTTTATCTGTATTTTAACCATTATTTTCAAATTTTATTCAATAATTCAACATTTTATTAGACGTACTACAGATGTACTGTTTTATTGATTTATTTTGAGTCAATTTTATATACAAATTAAATTAATGTTTACTGTAATACATGTTTTATGTGTTATTCAATAAATAAATTGGATCTAAAATATCGATTCTTGTGTCACATCTTAGACCGTATGTGAAATCTGAGATTTGTAACGCCAGAGCATTGAGAGCAGAGTTTGCGAGTGAGGAGAGAGTAAGAGTGGCGTCAAAACTGTTTGTAATGTTCAACAAAATTGATAACATATTCTTATCCGATCTAATAATGAATGCATTTTTCTATTAAATCCCAATCTAAGCCAATATATCGCAAACTACAGTATTTGATGTCATTTTTCTGAGCCTTAAATCAAATTCAAAATTGGATTACATATTGATATTAGGGATACAATCGAATGATTGATTGATAAAAAGTATTTATTTAGATAAAAACATTTATGATATACGGCTTTAAATATACGATATTTTCAATGTTTTCTTTATAAACTGAATTGATTTTTCATGAAAATTGAGAATTTCTTATTCTATTCAATCGATTTATTCATTTTTTCTTTTAACAAACTTACGAATATAAAAGCCGTTCAAATGAGGAATATAATAGATATAACTTTTGATATATAACCAAAAAAGTCTAACAAATATTTGGTTAACGGCTAGAAATAAATTTTTATTAGAGATAGAGTACAGAAAATATATGTTTAGTAATGACTTGTCATTCAAAAAAGGAGATGATATACAATATAACTTATGCCGTATAAGGAGTGGCGACGCTCGGGCAGCTCGGGAAGGGTAGACAAAAAGAAATTGTCATGCATAAACAATATTGCCATGGGCAGTTTGAAAATGCAATTCTTAATATTTTTAAAAGTTTGCAATTCAGCAAAATTAAAGTTGATTCAATTGAAATTTAAATTCGACTTTGCATCAATTTGCTTTTTGAAACTGGATTTAATTGGATTTACAAATTTTTCAAATCGTAAAACCATTTCTTAAAAATTGAAGAGTCGGTTCATTCTTGCCCTAACACAACAACCCCATCCCCGGCCCGTCTTAGCTATTCTTTACTTATATTGTGTTTTTTCTCTATCTTTTCGACAAAACATTTTTTAATATTAATTTCAACCTTTTTTTTCTCTCCGCAGCCACTGATCTTTCAAAGCAATTGATAGATAACTGATTTGAGATAAAGCACTTCAACAGAAATTGAAAAATAATACAGATTTTGGTTAAAAAATAAGTTTCAAAATATCTGTTGAGTAGAAAAACTAATAAATTTTGCTTTTGAGACAAAAATCAATTCATAAAAATCGAATCAATTATTTATATAAAAAATAAATTTATTATAAGCATAAAGTATTACATATTAAAAGCTCTTGCTCATTTGACATTATAAAACAGATTTAACTAGATAATTAGATTAATTCTAACTAGAAAACCTACCTTGCAACTAGCTTCCAACATAATCTTTATAAATTAAAATCGAATTTTAATTTTTAAAATAAAGATTTAATTTATTTCACTTTATTCGGTTCATTGAGATTAATATTTCGATATTTAAGTCAATTTAAAATCTAAAAACTCACGAATATATCAAATCGTTTGCAATAAAGTCTAATATACTGTAGAGTTAGCGAAAGAAATGCTTTAAATTCTAATTCTGTTGCCTTTGCGCAGGCATTGATTACTGGGTAATGATTGCACTGAAGAGTAATTTGCATTTGAAGTGAGGTTTGTATGCAATGCAAGAATAAAAAGTAGAGAAAAGTGTTTAAATAAAATGAAATTTTTGTTTGATTTGCAAATTTCGAGTAATAGAGTAATAAAACTAAAAACTCGTTTAAATTATAAAAATAACTATAAATCTAATAAACAGTAAAAGAGAGTAAAGAGTAAAGCCTTACCTAATTTCGGAGGCACTGAAGAACAAATCGGTTTCGATTTGTATGGTTTGGTCACCACTAATGATGAGTCGATTCTATTAGTGTTGGAATCGATCGCAAAGTTCGACTCATTGTTATAACTATGGAAGTGATCGACACTTCTGTCGTCTGAGCTGTGGTCAAAGGTTAACAAACTTTTGCTCTCATTGTTAGTCTGCAAAGAATTGGGGGAAAACATATCGAACTCATAGGGAAAGCCGACTATTGATTGGTTAGCAGTTCTTCCGATGACTACGGCTTTTAAGTCTAATCGCGAAACAATTGACGAAACGTTTAGCACAGGATTGGCCGCAAAGTAGTCAATGATTTGTCGAATTCGGCCCAAATTAACCAAATTTTGCAGAACTTGATGGTTGGCCTCAATGGACGGCAAGTTCTTGTCGAGGAGTGCTTCGATGCGCAACACTTCCGCCTTCTTAGTGCTCGCGCCGTTCGGTTGTCCAGTCTTTGAGACCATCTTTCGGCCCGATATTGACGGCTGTCTCGACGGCAGTCGACGATTAGATGACTGAGTGGTCGGCGACAGCTGTTGTGATTCGATTCCGTTGTGTAGGGATTGGGGCAAAGACTGGTTGGCAATAACGGCCGAACCGCCGATCACTTGGTTTTGGTTTCGTTGGAGCCGTCGATGTGTGTGAATGACTGCGATTTGCATTAAAGTGACGAATATTAGCGAAATTACAAACAATAACAGCAATAGTGAAGGCAATAGTCGAACAAAGCGTTTGATTGTTCGCCTCAGCAGTGGTCTGACCGGCGGTACAGGCATTCGGACTAACCGTCCCCTCAATGGCGTCATTTGGCACGGATTCCATGAATGACATCGCAAGACATCAATGCTGTCGAAGATATTGAACACATTTCCGGATTAGATTCAATTCAATTCAATTCAATCTCAAATACAAATACAAATTCAATACAAATTCACACTTAAGTCAAACCAAACAACACATCACTAGTTCTGAGACATTCGGCTAAACATATTCAGACTTTGAGTTCAATTTCTTTACAATTTCTGTCCGTAATGTTATTTATTTACTATTTATTTAATATTAATTATTTGTTTTTATGTTTAGTCATTAATTATTGGTTTTTGAGTTTGAGTTTTGTTTGTGAGTCGCTATATGTCAACAAGTTTTACAGTTTTGTTGCAGTCATTAAGTATTGACGCATTTGATTGTCTCGATTGTAGAAATGACTACATTTTTATCATAGATTAATAAGAGAGGGATCAACCAAAATTTTCCTCATTTACCCCCTTTTGTCGTATTTGGTAGGTTGAACCATTTGGCAAATTTTGTTGGTTTTGGGCTAAAATTTGGCTATTTTTCCTAAATTGGTGCCAAATTCAGTTTAAATTCGAGTTAAATCGGGTTAAATAGCAAGCAGAATTAAGTAAGGTATTTGAGGCTTTTTGGAAAAAAATCCTATCCTCCATGGTTTTTAATCAAATTTTTTCTAAAAATTCTTTCCTTGATATTGCCGACTCTCTATCTGATTTTTATACATTTAAATACTAAACAATTTTTAAATTTTACTTTACTAAATAAGAATTTTGTATTATGTTTGACGTCATTTACACTATTATACTTTATAAACTTGATAATAATTTTTTGTGTGAATCCAATTCTATGAGAGCAAGAATATAATCAAGAATAAAACTTTTTTCTTAAAAAATCAACAATAAGAAAAATATAAGAAAAACTACATTTATATATATAACAAAACTCATCGAATGAATGATTATATCGCTTGTATGGCGTCGAAAGTGCTGTGCTCTGACCTGGACAGTTTTTTACCGCCAACCGTTTCCTGAGGGATATCTCTTAAAAAAAACTTTTGCTCCCATAAGATCACGCGCGTCAAACATTTCAAACAATGTGTTGAAAAAAGTGCGATAAAAAAATAAATCGAAATAAAATTCAACACAAAAAGAGTTTATCGATCTTTTAGATAAGACTTTGAATAAAAGGGTCATTATTTAAAGTTTTAGTAAAACAGTGCTTGCCATTAATTTAATGTATAGTTTACTGAAATATTTAAATGAACATGAAAGTTTGAGTTCGCTAGTTTCAATTTCTATTCGTATAATAAGATGTGTCACTCTATAGATAAGAGTAGAGCAGAAGATGTAATGACAAATCAATCTTCACTTTAAATATACAGTTTGTCTGAATTTTTTCTTTTTTATTCTATCTTTTCAAACAATGTCTACTATTCTTTATACGACAGTAACTCAAACTTGAAAATTTTAAATCCGTTTATACATTACACAAAATGTTTCTTTTTTAAATATTTATATATAAAAAATTAATCAATAAATATATTGGTATTGTAACCGCCGGACAGTTAATTGTTTGGGAAAGGCCGGAACGAGATATCCGGAGCAGAGAGTAGTTATGCCGGAATAGATCTATTGTTTCGATTTAGAATCAGAAACCATCTGAAGGCACAGATTGCTGTCGACAGCAGTTTATGCAAATAAACACAAGTTTTAAGTAGTTTTGGAAACTTTATTAATAACTGAATTAAGAATTTAGTTTAGATTTTACAGTTGTATTAGATTTTAAGACTTGATTATTAATGTCTAAAAAGTGCAATTAAATAGCAATTGATTTTAAATTATTCTGTGGCTAAGGGTTTCATATTAATGCAATCAAAGGTAAAGAAATGTATTTTAAGATAGAAGTTAGTAATAAATGGTAAATAAGTTTGGAATTACAAAATTTTATTGAATCTATGTGTGCGGTCTTAGTATAAAATATATTGTAAATAATTTTTTTCAAGATTTATCAAAGATATACCGAAATACTGATTAATAATTGAATAAAAAAACTTTTTTTTTGTGGTTATTGTAGACTGAATTAGAAACCAAATCAAATATCAATCTAACACTTCATCATAAATTAATAGAAAAAAGATATTTTTTATTTAATAAGTCATACATTTGTGAAAAGCTTCAGAACTAAGCACTTACTATAGATTTGATTTTTAAAAATTGGATTTAAGATTAAATTTGTTCTCTTTAAGAAATTGCAAGAATAGGAATAGTTAATGAAAAGACTGAATAATTTAACTGTTTTTGATTCGACAATTTGGTTATATTAAGAAACAATAAAATGCTTTTCACTAAATTGCAAATCGATAGCCGACTCATGAATACGTGCTTTCAATTGCAGATCAGATGCTCTTATATAACGTATTCTCGTATTTCAGCCAAAATTGTATTTTTCAGATCAGATAAAAGAGTTTTCAATACTTCTAAGCAAAGCCATCACAACTACACAATAGGGTTTCTTGTGTACAAAACCGGAGACTAAGTATTAGAATATTTGTTGTGTTGTATAAAAAAGTATATATATAAATAAAAGAGAAAAAAAGACTAACAAAATTAAATGCATTTTAGAATTTAAGTATAATTAATCATTAGAAATAAAAGTTTGATATACTTAGTAATACATTGTATAAATACAATACAATTTCGTATCGGAGTGTAGGCGTTAAAACAAATTTGTAGTCAAACATAATTTTATTTATTTAAATAAGTTTCACATTTGGAAACTGTTATACTGCCAGTGTGAAGATGAATTACTCAAGTTGCAATTAATTATATAAGTTGGCAATTATATAATGGAAGGCTTTCAATAGGTGACTAATTACTAATTAACAACCCGGATACATTATAATTATAAATATTTTATATATTTATATACATATAAATTTTTAGACGATGACAGTAAAATATATTTTTATAATTATAATTATTTGACTCATAATAATTTGTACTATAATTTAATATAAAAATCATTCTTATTTTTACTATTTTTAATCAATTAAGTAGTTCTAAAAATAAATTTCAGTAAATAAAAGCCAAATTAGATTAATTTAATAAGTAAAGATAAATAACAATTCCCCAGATATGCAAATAAATTCTCTAATTTAATATTTATAAAACTTTTTCTCACTTAACATGTTAGACAGTATTAAAAAATTAGTGCTTCTGGAAGTCTATTCTAAACAACAAAAAAGACAGAAGATGAATTATTTTTTCCTAATAAGTTAGAAATTTATTTTCTTCATTCAGTTTAACTCAAGTGCTTTTGACTCTCAATCAAATTTTCTTATGACGTCAATAGCAGTGGAAATATCTATTCAATACATAAATTAGACAAACAGTAAAGTAAAGTATATTTTGTTTTTATTTTTATTTTATAACATTAGATAAATTAAAGCTAATCTCAATAATTATTTTATTTAATTGTATTCCAAATGAGGAAAAATGGTTTGACTTAAGAGATTTAAAGTCCCTTTTTTGGTCTTTGTTTCGATAGTAATAACACTTTAATTAATTTATTTTCATTCCATTCAAAATTGTAATTAAACTCTAAATTATTCGTTTCGTATAATTATTTACTTTTCAGACACTTATGTTTTGATATCAGCGTTAGATTTAATAGCATTTATTTAAATTAATTATAGATGGAATTAAATTTGTAATTAATAAGTTTTCAATAAAATTTGTAATGCAAATTTAGTAAATATTTTGTCAATATATATATTTTAATGCAAAAAATTGTTTATTTCAGAATATAGTATATTTAAAATTTGTTCTTGGATGTATTTTATCTTTACTTTTATGCATAACGTCACTTATGTAATTAAATTTTATTTTTGTTATTATTATATTATCTCAAAATTAATTTAATTATTTCCAATAAAATACAACATAACAAATAGATAACTCAATAATTGGCGTACGGTTTGGAAAACTTAATTTTAAAATTCAAAAGAGAATATTCTTTTAGAAAACTTAATACATTTATGAGATATGAAGAGAATTTATGTAAATTTATGCAAATTAGAAATTTTTTCGAAAAGAGGATTAACTTATATGCTATTCATTGAACTGATAAATGTCATTAAAGTTTTAAAAATTGCTAACTATTTATCAAATCTTTTATTGTATTATTTTTATTGTAAAAATGTTTTACTTACAAAAACTATAAAATAGCTTGAAAGTTTTCCAAACCATAAAAAGAATAACATAAATTCCGATGAAAACGTCTAAAACTCTTACATCATTTTTCTTCTTTGATTTAAGGGATTATTTTTATAGTAATAATATGTTTGTCATTACATAACTGTTTTTAAAGACAATTATTTAATAACTAATCTAACAAATGGTTAGTTTGTGTGCACTGGTAGTAAGACATGTGTCATACGGCTACAGTATTTTTTGTTGTTGAAAATCTGACATTCGTTATTCAAAGCCTATGGATTAAGCTTGGGCTTATAGGTTAACTGAACAGGATCATTTTTCTTTTGTTTTACTACGAACGCAGGAAAATGATCTGCAAATCAATTGAACTAAAAGTCTTAACAGAAGAACAAAATTTCTGTTTTTTGTTCTCAAAAATTTTTTATTGCTTTTTCTGGAAAACTCTCAAACAAATCAATCAAATGTTTACAAAAACTATGAAAAGCGTTTCAAATCTCTGTGTTTTCAACGACACATAATTAATAATTTTCTCATATTTTCGCTTTAATAACATGACTGATGTATTTAACAATTTTTTTCGCTTAATTGGTACTATAAATAACAAATAAATCAAGAAATCCAAACAAAAAATTTTGCTGTTTTGCAGCCTTTGCTCTTCAATCGATTACTATAGATATGCTATTCTATTCAACATAAACAAAAATAGAAGTTTTTTCACGTTTTTAATCAAAACCTTTTATGTTTAGCAGTAATGAAGTAAAAAAGTAGTTCTAAACCAAAATTTATTGTCGTTAAAAAAATTGTTGAATTATTTTTTAAACATATTTTATTTGTTAACTAAATAAACGGAATATTCTTTATTAGAATTTATGTTTTTAGTTATAGTTTATGCTTGTTTGAGATGGAATTGCTAGTTAAATGTGGAAATTATGTTTTAATTAAATGTCATTTAAAATTTCATAAATATTGTGAAGTGAATCATGAAATTGATGAAATATTTTTCGATCCGAACCGAATGTGTGTATAAATTAAACATAACTCGAATTACGTGACTATCGTCTAAACGCCAATAGTGTATAAGCATAACAAGTCGTTTAATACAAATAATGTTTAAACATAGCATAACATAACATAACATCACATAAACACCAGAAAAAAAACACGAATAAAGTGTTCGCTTTCGTAGTCTGGGGTCTCATTAGAGCAAAGAATGTTTAAAAAGCGAAAAAAATAATAAATATTTTCATTTTTATCTTGAAAGAAAATTTTTAAATATGAGATAAAAAGTATTTCACTTATGATATTGGGCTGCAAATAAAAATCAGAAATGACTCTTCACTAGAGAATATAAACAATAAAAGTTTCTTATTACAAACCCGTATCGATTGAATTTGGTTTTCGGCTCAAAAAACCGATTCTGTCAGCAATTCTCTATTATTTGGCCAATTTTTTTCGTCTTCTTATCTAATGCTAAACAATAAGCAATAGAATTATTAATACTTTTCTTTTCTACCGAATCATGAGCTGAAAAATTTTCGCATTTCTTGGGATTTCAAAGTCAGTACTAATACCAACAGTCAGTATCGGAACTGTTATTGTATTGATTGCTGTTGTTATTCAGTGGAAACAATCGCACCGTAAGTCTCAGTTTTACCATTTAATAGAATCAATAACTTCTTATTATTTGTGAGTAAATTAATCTCTGAAACACTCCATTTAACTAATTAATCATTAATCCCAAAAATCGAGCTAATAATACATTGCTAAGAAAAACAAAGAATTGAATATTATATAAGCCTTGGGAATGAGAAGCTAATTGCAATGCAATCTACAGTACAGTATATATTATTGTGAATAAGAGTCAAAATATATAGTATTTACTGTTCTATATATTTATATAAATCTATAAAACTAACACTAATAGAGTGGTCCATAAAAATTAGATGACTTTTCGGGATAATAGAGAAAATGGGAATCAGTGAGGGGTTGGCAGACGAGGATAAGAAGTACGTGAGTGAGAGTAGCATTTAAACTGAGGTCTATGTGGAGCGAAGGGATGAAAAATTTAGTTGTCATAGCAATAATTTTAGAGATGATGCCCCAATAAATTGTTTTTGTTTAACGGCAAGAGCTAATACTAAAGCTCTATTCGGATACAGTTTTAATATATATAATAATAAAAGTTAAAATATATGACACAACATAGTTGTGTGAAAACAAGACCAAAAACTGCGGCACAACTGCCATTAACTTCTTATTTATGACAAATGTGTTGCAAAAATGTGTAGAATTTCAGACTTCGAATAAATTCTGGCACAGAATCCCATACAAATCAAAATTAATCTTTTATTATATTCAGTGTTTTTTATGTTTTGATTTTATTTAACAATTGGTTTCAATCTTTTTTTTTATCGCACTTTTCTAATTCAATTGAACGAATACATTAAACGTATAATAATTATAATACAAATGAAATGTGCAATAAATCACTGGAAATATATTGAGAAAATGTATATAATTTATATTTCAGTCTCTCACTCACACACTGTGGGAATGATCGAGAATATAGTAAAGTATAGTAGACAATAAACTAGACTACAGTACAGTAGTTAGAAATAGGTTGTACTGTACATCGAGTACACAAAATAGTTGTACACGCACATTAGTACGGGGTTAACGAAAAAAAAGTAAAATTGGCTATAACTGGCTAAGCCATAGAAATACTGCCACTGTTCGGCACTTGTATTAAATATGTGATCATTTATCACGATATCTATTGTAATTTGATATATGAAAAGATGTAATCAATAATCGAAATAAAGGCAAAGAAATGGTTTGAACTTATTTTTCTGGTGCACCGAACGATTGGTAGAAGTGATCGGAAAATTACCGCTTTTTTCATTTTTGGATTGATACATTTTTTTCATTTTTTATTTATCTCTCTATATATATTTTATCATCTTATGAAACGTCAATTCGGTATAAAAGCCAAAACTCGTCTTTTAAGTTTTTTAGCCGGAATAAGGGATTTTATATTTTTTCGATTTAATCTTTTCCCGTCTTATTCTTTCTTCTAAACTCCATTAAATGGATTAATTTGCGCAAAGATTTTTCGACATTTTTTTTAGTTTATATTTTGTTTTCGAAATTTATTGTGAAATAAAATAAATACCAATTGTTTAACAGTTAGTAGTCTTTAGACGCAAAAACTATATTATGTTTAATAAATATTCCCATTTTTTCTAATAAATATTTTATTACTTGTTTTGACGTATAGAAGAATTTCTGGCCTTTGAACCCAATTGGGAGTAATTCGAAATATGATTAATTATACTAATTCTAGATTTACTAAATTGTAAAATGTTCGTTTTAATTAAATTAATTATTTCGTATTATTGTGGCTTGCCATTTGTTTAAATAATTTATGTAATTAGTTATAAAAATAATTTTTGAATTGCATCTTGATATAAATATTTGATTGCGTTTTAAGCTAGTGTGATTAAAATTATGCCGATGTGAAATTTGCAATAGCAGTGAATTTAATATATGAGTTAAGAGTTTATTCAATTATTTATATATTTACTTGCTTTTGATGAAATTTGTGCCATAATTACTGGTCATTGCTTTATGCAATAAATTGTTATACAAATTGTAGTTAATTTATTTTTTGCAAAACTAGTATTTAATTTATAAATAATAAATTAACATGCAATTCTTGAGCTTATTCAAAAACTTAGATTATTTGTTATTAGAAAGTTTTAAATAAAATATTTATAAAATATCTTATCAATGATTGAACAGGAATTTAGGCTAATTTTTATTTTGCAATTCATTTACAATATTGAATATATTTTAAATAAATTCATAATAAAAATAAAGTGATAGTATTAACAATATTAACGACAGAGCATCGAACCATCCCATGACACCCATTCGCAACATTGATAGACATGCAAAACGAGATTATGTCATATTGTAGGCCAGATATGAGATGTGAAAATAAAATAAAAATTTTCACTCATAACAAATTTTTTTCGGAAAAATTTTCACAATAAAAAATAATATACGATATATGAGCTTATATTGTATAATAAAATTCTTAACTAGCAATACATGGCTTGATTCTATATATAGAGTCTATAATATAAAGTTGTCATCAAATTTGATCAAATTCCAATGAATCCCTGGCTTTGCATTCAATGATAGCTTTATTTATTTTTTCTTGTTGCTCAAAATTCTGTGAAATATTAATCAATTTATTTACTCAACATTTCTATTTCATCTCCAATTAAATATTTTTTTAAACCCAAATGAATTTTTGCATATTTTTGTATATTTTTATAGTTTTAGTTTTTATTATTTAAAAATAGTTTAAAATAAAAATAATGTAAATATTAATATAAAACATGAATAATCTGTTCATAGATTTCTAAACATATTTTTCACATACATTGACAGAAAATTTCAATCAGATAACAAATTATAACATTCCAATGCTAACCAGATTTTTAAAAGCAAATAATTATATTCTATAAATGCATAATATTTTAAGTAAGTAATTATTAAAATAATAGAATCCATTTGTTCTGATATTTAAATTTTATTCCTAAGAATATATTAGTTATAAAAGCCTCGAAGGCATCAAAAGAATAGCATTAGATATGGCATTTGGCCTTTGGATCATATAGTCAGCAGTTTTTCAATACTTGCATTATATTTAGATTTCATCGACTCATCAAAATAATTTCAAAATCGATTCATTATTATATGAATTTCTTATGATTTTTAGAACAACTCATTAAATAAATATTTATATAAAATATTTAAATTATAAAAATAAAAAAGTTTGAAACAGAATTTGCTGATAAAATTGATATTGAATAAACTATTTTCAATTTATTTTCTTAACAGATTTCTGCAAACAAAATAAATTTAATGTTTAAAAGTGTTATAGAAATGTTATAAACTTAAATTTACTAATAAAAGAATTATTCATTGGAAAAATGCAAAGTTTCAATGGGAATGAATCTGAATAAGGAATACAGTCTGACATATGTTGGCGAGAGAGAGGAGTGCAGAGGAAGGAGAAGAACAGAGAGAGGAAAGGGAGAGCAGCGGAGAAAAAGAGTAGGAGAGAGCAGGAAAGAGAGAGAGAGAGAGAGAGAGAGAGAGAGAGAGAGA
>JAQFXP010000609.1:0-26979 GCA_034693685.1 Belba bartosi
TCGAATATCCTTAAGTCGAATATTGCTAAGTCGAATATCATTAAGTCGAATATCCTTAAGTCGAATATTGTTAAGTCAAATATCATTAAGTCGAATATCCTTAAGTCGAATATTGTTAAGTCAAATATTCTTTAGTCAAATATTGCTAAGTCGAATATTGTTAAGTCAAATATTCTTAAGTCGAATATCCTTAAGTTGAATATCCTTAAGTCGAATATTGTTATATAAGGATATTCGATTTAATAATATTCGACTTAAGGATATTTGATTTAATAATATTCGAAATAACAATATTCGACTTAAGGATATTCGACTTAACAATATTCGATTTAATAATATTCGACTTAACAATATTCGATTTAATAATATTTGACTTAAGGATATTCGATTTAATAATATTCGACTTAACAATATTCGACTTAAGGATATTCGACTTAACAATATTCGATTTAAGAATATTCGACTTAACAATATTCGATTTAATAATATTCGACTTAAGGATATTCGATTTACTAATATTCGACTTAACAATATTCGAATTAGCAATATTCGACTTAATAAGTTTTTAATTAATTTATAGTAAAATTAAAATATTTTTATACATTAGACTTCAAATGTAAAAACACCCCTTATTTTTCTCTCTGTTTCATAGAAAACTCATGTAAAGGTATTTCGAGACCAAATTTCGAGACCATGTCATTGCCATACTTATTACTAATAATCAGACTGTGCATCCGTAGCGATTCTAGTGGATTATCTAGATTGCGGCACAGGGCGAGTATGGCTACGTATTATTTACGAAAACTTTATAAATAAATTTATCAAAAGCTAATGTCGAATATTTTAAAGTCTTTTTTACTCACTCCCGAGCGCTTTCTTTCTGCACAACCAAGGGTTTCACCCCAGTCAGAGATCGTCACTTCACCGTCAGTTATGGTAACTGCTACTACTCATAGGCCGAAGCATTTTTTCCTGCACAACCCGCAGTGAGGCCAGGAATCATCGCTTCACCGCTATGTATGGTAACTCTAGATAGTGGTCACAGTTTTAAGAGCACACACTTGAACAAGTATACATAGTTTGTGGCTAAACCGCTCGTACACTACCAATTAACGGCGCTTGGTAAGCAACTCGTGATCGTCTTGCCCCATTTAAGTCCTATTAAACTTCTGAAAAGAATAATTAGTTTAGACGGGGTTCGAACCCACTACCTGTTTGTTAAGTAATACTTAACCGAAGTCGTACGTATTGACTGTCACTTAAATGTGTTTATATTAAATTTGCTATAATTTAATTTTTATATAAACGAAAAAATTGACAAATATATTTAAGTTTAAAATTATAATCCGATAAGCAGAGCTAGGATATTTCGGGAGTTAAAATGCCTAAAATCGGTCGGGAATCGGGAGGTTAAAACGTGTAAAATCGGGAATAAAATCTGGAATTAAAAATACATTTTTAATATAACAATTATTATAAAAAAAATGTCAAATACATCCCCAAGAATACCATTTTAAGTCACATTAATTTAAAAACAATTTAAATTGAATAGTTATTTGCATTTTTGCATAAAGCTGGGCATTTTAAAAATCAATTAATAAATAGTAAAATGCTTTTAAATTTTAGAGTATTAAAAATTTAAATTGAGCTAATTAGTTAAAATTAATCTGACACTCTATAGAGTAAAAGTTTATTTGTATAATTCGTGTCGTACTTTCAAAATAATTTGTTTACTTTTAAATTCAGGAATAAAAATAATTCAGACTAGCACATCATTATGGCATATCATGTGATATCAAATATAGACAATTAATATTACAAAAAATTATTTAAAAATTAAAATATTTTATAATTAAATTATATTATTATTGAAATTTAAATTAAACATTTTTTTATTAATAAACTTTAAAATAAATATATAAATTTAATATTTAAGCTGAAAATTACTTATTTAATAAACAATAAATTTTATGTAATTCTTTGAACTCTTACTGTTTAATTTGAATTTCAATAATAATAGGATTTAATTATAAAATGTTTTAAAGTTTAAATGATTTTTTGTAATATTAATTGTCTATATTTAATATCACATAATATGCCATGATGATATTTTAAGTTTCAGTTATCTTATTAATATTTTTATATACCTCTCTTCATTTTAATTTTCAATAATTTATATTACTAATACTGAGTTGAATTTAGCCTATACAAGAACCTAACAAATTTAAAGTTTTAATGTTAATACATTGTCAGTACATTAGCATTTACTAAAGATAATTATTTAAAACAACTAATATCGCTTAATTCGTTATTTGAGATTATTTTTTAAGTTTAAGTTTTAAAAATATTACAGTTTTGATTAATAGATTGACAATAATATTTTAATTAATCAAAAATTTGGTCTCAATCGGGTAAAAATTGTTAAAATATACTAAATCGGGAATTATTTAAAATAAAGTTCAAAATCGGGAAAATCGGGAAAATCCGAAAAATTAAGATAGATTATTTTAAATTAGAAATATGCCATTAAGTTAATAGAGTATGATTCCCGACAATTAGTTATTTTATTTTAAATCGGGAATTCCCGAAATATCCTAGCTCTGCCGATAAGTTTTAATTAACAAATAGTTTGCTTTTACTAGAGTATTAGTAAAGTTTAAAAAAGATGTAAATAAAAACTTTTTTGTAAGCATTCATTGAAAAACAATTCAACTCTTAAACAAAAATTGCAATAGAATTTCAGTAAACGGATTTATTAAATTAATTATTTAATGGATTTAATCAACTCATTTGCCAATATAAATTATAAAATTGTAAATGTTAAATATTGTTTTTTATGTTTAAGAAAAATATTCAGCAAATAATTTGCGGAAAAACAGATTCCCTTGTTAATCAATGTTTATTTCACTTTTAACATAAATTAATATTTTAAGATTTATATATTTATATATTATTCATTGCATAAATTATATTTTGAAAACATTTAATACATTTAAACATTTATTAATATTTATAAAATAATTAAATCTTTAGATAATATTTAATAAATTTAGTCAAATTTAAAAGATTGCAGAAAGTTTTAATTAGTTTTTAACTATTTAGTAAGTTTTATTTATATAATTTTAGTGTTAGTTTAAATTAATAATAAACATTATTAATTAAATTAAGAATCAAGGAATTGTAATTTGGGGACTCAAAATAAACCTTGGTTCAATACATTACAGTTAGAAAACACTCTTATTATTCCATTGTTGGCTAGAGCTGATATATTTAATAAATATTTTTATACTTTTTTCATATAATTTAAAAATAATATAAAATTATTTAAAAACGATTAACAAGATAAGTATATTAAGTATAAGCACTAATCTAGATCTTGAACAAATAACACAATATCACAATGCAAAAACAAATCAGAATTGGTATTAAAGTTATAAAAACAATAAATTATGTAAGCAATAAAAATTTATTTTTTAATTTATATTAAGAACTACTTTTTAATGTTTGTTTACTATAATTAATCTATAAATGCATACAAAAGTGAAGAATAATTTTGAGTACCAATTGCTTTAAGCATTTGTAACTAAAAAAATCTGATTTGTGCTTCAATACACTTAATCTCAGTTTTGATAAATATTTATTTACGTGATTTAGTCAGAAAAACAAATTAAATGAAGAGACTGTAGGCGTTCAGATATTAAAGGTAGTTGCAATTTATTTATTCAATAAGTAAACTTTTAATATTTAAATTTATTCAATTAACTTATATTTTCTAAAAATACTTAAAATTTCTTTAATATATTTAAATTTATACATTTTAATTGCTGACAAAATTTTTTAAAAATTACATAGTTAATTTTGTACTTGCACATAATTTAAAATTTTAAGCTTTAGTTAACGAGTAAGTTTAATAAAACTGATAGAGGAGTGCTATTTCTTAATCAAAAATTGTAAATTTTATCACAAATTAGCATGTTTATAAAATTTGACAAATTAAAAGAGTTTAAATATTTTTTTAAATTAATTTTATTTAAGCTTAATTTTTGAGCTTGTTTTAAAAACAAAAATAAATAAATGTGTTCACCTTCATTCTTGTACTCCTACCTCCTTGGCTATCTTTAGTTCTTAAGTTATCAAAACTTTAGTGGGTATAAGAGGCGAACATTAATTTGTATATTTGTATATCTAATATATGGTATATTAACAATACAATTGTAAAGAAGTTAATACATATCAGAGTTAATCAATAAAAGTCTGCAATTTATTTATAATAATACGCAAAATTTTTCTATTCTATTAATTTTCTCAATTTAATTGAAATTTATATTTGATTATTCAGTTTTCTATAGGAATTCATTCAAAATTTCAATAGAAGAGTTGAATACAATGAGTGATAATAATAATGAGTAAATGTTTTGTGGGTTTTATTTAATTTTATTTGATTTTATTTCTTATGACGTTTTTTTCTTATTAGAGACGACAAAAAACTTTGGGTTTTTATGATTAGAAAAAGTAGTTCTAATTTAGAGTCAGCGCTACTATTATCGCAGGAATTGATTAAAACTTTTGAAAGGGAGAGAAGAAAAAAGTTGTGCTTTATTTCAAACTGTGTTTTAGAAAAGATAAGAGTAATTCAATTTTCGAGCAATTCTTTTGGTCAAAATTTAGTTCTTTTAGTATTTATTCGAATAAGACTTCTAATTCACACTCTATTTGCGAGACATTATTTTTAGTTACAATTTGTGTTTAGATCGACAAAAGCGAGTAAAGAGTTAAACAGTTTTCCAGAAGTGATCAGAAGTGTTGCTCTAGTTTTGAGAGACAGTAGAAAAAGTTTTTCTACTTTTATTGCAAGCTAAATGTTTTCGCATTTTTTGGACATAATTTTTCTCAAATATATTGTCGTTTGGCACTACTATTAATTTTGTTTGCCATTACTTGTCAATTAAATTGCTGCTAATTTGATAATAGATTTATTGAGTGCAAACAAGGTTAAACAAAAATTGAAATAGTATATATTAAGCAAAAAAGTCTATTTTTATTAATATAAACTTTTATAATTTTTTTAATTACTTAGTTAAAAGTTAGATTAAATTGTTTATAAACGCCAATTCAATTATTTGTAACAATTAGCATTGATTTGCTTTTCTTATGCTTTTCTTATGCTTTGATTTTTTAAAACTTTATATAACATATAGCAAAACATTAAAAATAATTATATAATTTAACTATATTTTAAAATAATAACTACTTCTTATATGTTTAGCTGATCACAGGTTAATTATATATATACATTATAAATATACATTGAATTTATACTAAATTACGTTTGAATCTAAAACTGTATTTATTATTTTAATCTCTCGTTTACTCTGGTTTGAAAAGAATTACATATAATCTTTAGCTAGATTCTTCTTGTTACTTGATTAACGTTGTTATTTGTCTCATTTAAAAAATGTTAATTTAATTAAAAATTTTATAGTTTAACAAAAATTTGCAATTGAACAAATATGTAATTTTAGACAAAAATATATTTTATTTGATTTAAAATTCCAAACACTAGTTGTAGTCAAGTGGGAAAAAGAATATTTTTATACTTTGTTCATCACTCAAAACAAAAATTTAAGAAAAATTTTTATTAAACAAAAAGGGAACGGAAGAAATGGAATGCTAGGCTGAGAAAATCTATATTTTATCAATAATGTTAAGTAAAGAAATGTTAAAAACTTTTTGAGAAAATGCGTTTTGTTTAATGCTAAACAAAATACTGAAGTATTTTGTTTTTTATTTCTCAGAATTTTTATGATTTATAGCCATTAGAATAGAGTTGTATTTGTTTTGTAAAAACTAAGAATTTTATTGATTAAAAACTTAAGTATAATTCAAAACACTCAACAATAATGTAATATAATATTAGATAACTTTTAACCCATAAGTTTAGAGTTTACAAAATGTTGTTTTAATTTAAATCAAAATAATTTTATAACTTAATCAAAAAAACAAACTAAAACTAATCAGAATATTCTCAGTGTTTATACACAAAACATGTCATCAAATAATATGTCATTGAATACGTGAACAGAAGTTTTTTTTAGTGGTTTGATTGCAACGACTTTCAGACTTTTTTGGTGTCAATTGAGTCACGAATTGAGAGAGAGAGAGCAGGAGAGAGAGAGGGAGAAAGTAGAAGAGAGAGAGAAAGAGCAGGAGAGAGAGAGGGAGAAAGTAGAAGAGAGAGAGAGAGAGCAGGAAAAAAAGAGAGAGAGAAAGCAGGAGAGAGAGAGCAGGAGAGAGAGAGAGCAAAAGAGAGAGAGAGAGCAGGAAAGAGAGAGAGAGAGAGCAGGAGAGAGAAAGCAGGAAAGAGAGAGAGTAGGGGAGAGAGAGTGAGTGAGTGAGAGAGTATGGGTAAAGAGAGCTTAGTATGTCTACTAATCCGACTTATATACGAACTTATATTCTGTATTATTCTGTTGGGAATCGAGTGGACAAGAAATGGCGTTTCAGTTCAAATGAAGATCAAATAGACAGACATTTAAGCGAATTGTTCGACAAAATAGTTAACGATATAGTAGTAGGAAATGAAGTATCTCTTTGACTCTCTCTCTCTCTCCCCTCCCTCCCTCTTTCTCTCTCCATCCCTCTCTCTGCCATTCCCTTTTCTAATCGCACTCAAGCGACCAAATAGTGTATTACGAGATATGTTCACTATTTAGTTTCGGGTCTCTCTCCCAATCCTCTCCTCTCCTCTCATGGAAATAACTTTTTGCTCATATTTTCTTCTCTTCTCTGTCTTTTGTTCGATACTAAAGTCGAAGTAATTTCTGTTTTATTCTCCAGTTCTCATATGAAAGCAATTAAGAAAAGTCTTTCTAATGGATAGAAGAGAAAAAAGTTTGTTTCGCAACAAATAAGCGATTAATTCTGTTTTCATACTAAAACACTTAAAAACTAAGTGAAATGTGTTTTATTAGCTTTTAACACAAATTCCGTTTTTTGCTTAAAAAATAGAATAAATTGTTTAATATTTATATACAAATAAAAACTTTTAATAAAAGCAATAAAAGCCAATTTGAATAAAACCGAATTAATTGATTTGTTTGACTGTATTCGGTAGTCATTTATCATTCAAATACTTTAATCAAAAACAAAACTAATAATTCAAAAAAGTTTGAGAATATCTGATTCGACACCAGAATACTGAGGCGTCGGTTTGGGAGCGGAGAAAGAGATTCTTCAAATCGTATTCAATCAGAAAAAAAACTTTTTCATTAAAACAATTCATTTTGAACCAAAGAATTTTAGATTTAGATGTTTTCTACAGTTAGAGCCAAATGGATGGGAAGTGATAAATGAATTTTGTCGATGACATACGAAAAGCAAACTTTTATTGTTAATTATCTTAACGCTTGAGTGTCTGTTCAATACTAATTGATTTGTGTTGTAGTCAAACAATTGTCGCATTAAATTCAACACTAATTTTGATCAAATAGTGAAAACGAAAATTAAGCTATAATTAAATAAATTGCTTTAAGTACAACAGCTATCAAATGAGACTTAAGGCACAAAATACCAAACTGTCCACTAGTCCAGTGCCAAAACATTCGAAATGTACAGTTGATGGTAGAGGTCAACAGCTATAGATTGTTCAATTAGATAACTGTATCAAATACAGCTTTTCCTATTGTTTTCTGTTTCCAAGTATTTGGAATTCATAAAAAATTAATACGAAATTCAATTTCAATTTTCAAAACTGATATAAAAAGTTTTTGAGTGAATGTCTGTTCTATTGATTATGAATTATCTCAACAATTCACACGAATTGATTGCATTGAATAAAAAAAAATTGGCATAAAATAGATTCAATAATTCGCATAAAACCTAAAATTTTATTATAAATTTAGATTTTATTATATTAATACAAATGCGAACACTGTATCGCATTAGTGAGATATATGCTGTTATAAACACAATTTACATAATCTTTTGTCATCAAACTAGAAAACAAAATATTTGAGCTAATTTCCAACTAGATACATTATACTTATGCTCATATCATTAACCGTAAGCTTGAATTACTAATTAGAATGTAGTTACAGCTAAAGAAGTAATTGTCACAAAAGTTGTTTAATAAGAGGAATGTCGGATGCTAATGATTTTTTATTGCTACTGATTTAGTTATTTAAATATGGTAAAATAGTTTCTAGCTATTAATCAGGAATTCAAAAGAGAAGGAAATCCGACAAAAATTCTTTCTAATTTTAATAATTTACATTTAGCTTTTACTAAAATTAGATTTACAAAAGTATCATCTTTTCCTATAATTTTCCTACCATCAAATTTAAAATTTTAATATTTTATGGTTAAATTTTTTTTCTAAATTTATACTAAATTAACTGTTGTTAGTAATTAGTTTAAATCCGATTTAAATTTTATTAAATGGAGTTAAATTGCATTATTATTATATATGTTTTTTGAGTTTAAAAAAATCCCTACCTTGATTCCCTTCTAAATCTGTCAACTTTTTGAATTCCTGCTATTAGTTAATTTACAAGTTTAATTTATTTACAATATAGTTGCAATTATACTTGATGACGTCCTAAATAAATTTTAAAAATTAACAAAAGTAAATAATTAAAGTATAAAAGTTTTAAAATTATTTTTGTTTAATTAAAAACATTTGAAATTAATTATTTATTATTTATATATTATTTATAGTGAATATAATTTTGTTTTTAAACAACAACTTATAATTTCAATTCTATTAAATTAAACATAAAACAATTTTGATTATGTTTAAAAAGAAAAATATTCAAACTTAAATATTAGGATATTTTTATCTTTTATAAAAATGCATCAAAATATCAATCTATAAACCAATAAATTTAACACAAAAGCAAAAACATTATTTGAATTAATGGTCAAAATTGATTGTACGAAAACACATAATCTTTATTATAGTATTGAACGACATTTAAATAATGAGAAGGATATGAAAGTTTGGGCTTTATTATTGTATAACAAAAATAGTCTCATTATAGTGAACAGGAGTGGTAGAAGTGGTAGGAGTGGTATGTATGTGAATCAATGTAGAAATGGAAAAGAGCTCTTAGTTTGACATTTTGTGCCATCATTTTACAGTTGTATAGTATGTGTAAAAAGCGATTCTCTCATCGGATAAATAGGGATAAAAGTTTCTACTAATGTGTGACTCATTCGATGCAATTCTCTCTAAAAGTTCACTTCTAATTGAATTTTCACTTAAAATGGAAAAGAAGTTTAATAACGAGAAAGTCAAGCGATTCAGTGATTCATATATTCAATATCTACAGTAAAAGCATTGGATTGGATGTGAATTCCATTAGCATTTGGATCTATTCGTGTATACAATGTATTGCAAAAACATTGATTACCACAAACTCTAATACATTTGTTCTCTGCTTTTACACAAAACTCATGATTACAAATCGATAAATTACTTCTCATTATTTGTGTCGAAACATAAAAATTTTTGAGCAAAAGAGTTCTAGTCTTACATTCAATTCGCTATTGATTTTAATTAAAATGTTAAGAAAAACGACTGAAATGAGTAGATTATCAAAAAAGTTTTGCTCTATTTTTACGAATCAATATTTGTTTGAATGTTTGTTCGTTTTAATTTAAATTGAATTCTTTAAAACCAATGATAGGCTCACTTTTCGACAACTGATAACAATTGTATTGAATTGAATTGAAAGCAATTGTTGTTAAGAAACAAATTCTCTTTCAGAAGATATATAATATAATCTATAATTCTATAAGAATTCAATTTAGAGCACATAATAGGCAAACGAAATGTTAATGTAATTAGAAATTAGCAAATTAGAAGTTAAATAAATTAAATAAATTGCTCAATTTTTTATTTCGAAATAATGCTAAAAAGAATTTTTTGAAATTATCTAAAATTTCAAAAATTAATGATAAAACTAGATAGTCAAAATAAAGTGCTTGTAAAGTGCATCAGTTACACTTAAGTTTAAATTAAATTAAATTTAGTATAAGTTAAAATAAGTAATAGAGCTTGTTAATTCATATGCACTTTGTGATAGCATAATTAGTTTGAAAATTTCAAAAATAATCTTATCAACTAGTTTAATGTTTTAAGTGTAAATATTTTTTGTATCAATTATTATAATTAAAATGAAATTTTATTAAATTATAATTTTTATTTTTTTGCAATTATCAAATTTTTAATTTTGCATAATTTTAATCAAACTAAAATTAGCTAGAAAACATATGTGAAAATTAGTTTACAGTTGTCTTGTTTGATAAATAAACATTATTAATTGTCTTAATTAGTTAATTAATTATTGTGTAATTGGCATAAGTTTTTGAACAATTGACAATTATTTATTAAAATATTCAATTACTGTTTAGTAAATCTAATTATAAAATACAGTACAATATAATTCAAATATAAAGTTTGTGTTTATTATGTAATTATATAATTATGTAAATAAAGTAACCATTTATTCCATTCTTTAGTTTTGGAGAAATAACTCGAAAACAAAGTCAAATACATAGTATGCGTTGAATATATTTGCAAAAATTATATCACTTTTCACATAAATAATTGTCGAAAACTAAAAGGCGATCAACTCATGCAAACTTTGCTGAATATTATGCAAATATCCAATTCTAATGACAAACCAATAATACGATTGAATAAAATAAGATATATTTGAATAAATGTGAATTCAGTGAATAAGAATAAAAAAAATCAAAACAAAACAAAATCTAACAAAAGCCACAAAAAGTTTTACAAAAAAAAAAGTTTTATTTTTTGTTAATTCTCTTTCAGTCCTTACAATGACTGAAATGTTTGGTTTAATTCCAAATTTTTAAGACAAAGAATAAAAGATAAAAAACAAAATATAACACAATATAGACTCGATTTATGAGCTAATGTCACAAATGATAATCTGATAAAGAGATGAAGTTTTACTGAAATATTCATAATAAGAAAATTTGTGAAAATTTATTTGTATTGATTGAATTATTGTGACATAAATATGACATGAATTTCAAAACTTGTCTTTTATTTTAAGAAAATTTGCAAATCTTTATATAAAAAATTTAAGTCATAAGAAAATCTAATATTGATATCAACTCTATCTCTAAAATAAAAAACAATAGAAGAGATAGAGAGAGAACATACTGTACAGTAGCGTATGTCGAGAGTTAAAAATTGTCTATTGATTGACATAAGAGTTGTTCTATTATTGATCAAACCGTTTGACTTAAGGCTATAATAACTCTTATATTTGAAGTCATTCTGTCTTCCGATTCGAAGTAAGGCTCAAAAATTTTATTTCCATTCATAACATACATAGCCTTTAAATGAGAAATAAACAAAAATAAAACGGAAGAGAATATAAAAAAGAGTAAACTAACTCAATCTCACTCTTACATCCAATCGAAGCTCAATATAATGACCGATCATTCTTCAGATAAAATATTAAATCGAAATAAGCGTTTAGCGAAACTCTAATATCATTTGACATTCACTTAAGTTAATAGAAAAAAGTATAGAATATTCATATCATATCTGGTGTGCATATAATCCATAGCTCTTAAGCGAATTAGACGTTCAAATAGTAACGAGCATTGAGTGCATATACGGCGACGCATGTGCTGCTCATAATAGGGCAATCAGTTTGGATGAGAACACACGTCGGTGTGGAGGCTGAGGATGCGGATCAGTTGTGACTCAAATCTCTACCCAATATAAGCGCTGAGCAGTCGAGCGGTTGCTTCTGATTGTCGATCAGTCGATCGCTGTTTGATTTTCAGCCAAACTATTCACTCATTGAATGTTCATTACATTTGCCGACAATCTGTGTCTATGAAAAAGTGATACGTTTTTGACAAAATGTAAAATAAATTTTTGAGACCAATATTTAAAAGTTGTTTGCTGATTTGTAAATTGTTGTATTGATTTTTAAAGAGAAAATTTTCAAAAAAAGTAAGTGGGAATCAAATTAAAACTCTATTTCCCAATAAATATATAAATATTCAATATGTAAAACTCAAGTTTTTATTTTGTTCTTGGCAAAAAATCAGTCAACTTTGTCAACACTTATTGAACTAATATTTGACTATTTATTCACTCGTTTTGTTTACCAATAAAACGGGTTTTTCTAAATAGAAAAAAGAAAAGTACGAAAAAGAGAAGGAGTGAAGAAAAAATATTTTAGTGCAAAAAATAAAGAATATTCTTACGTTGAGTTAGACTTTAAGCCCAATGATTGATAAACTGTATGCGTCTATGAATTTTCGACTGACAACTCATTCAACTGAACTCTATAAGACTACGTGTGTGTGAAAGGCATACTAGTCTTACATCGCTTCCAACTGCTCTCTCTCTCTCTCTCTCTCTCTCTCTCTCCTGCTCTCTCTCTCTCTCTCTCCTGCTCTCTCTCTCTCTCCAAAGTTTTTCTTCTTCAGACTATAATAAAGAATATTCTTTCCTATTATTACTTTATGTAAAGTATTTGCAAAAGTTTGCAATTTTATAGATTGAGTGTTAGATAGAAAACGAGTGAAGAAATCGAAAAGTTTTTTCCCACTTCTCCATCAGAAGAATAAGACTACATCTCTGTTCTCATCATTCTCTTCGTTCTCGTCATCATCACATCCAACGACACCCGAGAAGAAGCACTTAAATCAATGATAGAGTTTTTGACTCGTCTTTTGATTGATATTATTATTAAATAAAGTTTTAGTAAAATTCAATGAGTTTTATGTTACGTTGCGCTATAAAACGATTTCTTAATTAAGTTTTTAATTTTTGGAATTACTCTTCGCTTCCGTTTTTTTGCACAAACAAACTCCATATGGATTTGAAACTAAATAATATTTTTATAATTTACGTTTAAATACAGTTTTTTGTTTTTATTTTTTGAATAGTACTTCACTTTATTGTGAAATTAAACATAATTTTACAAATACTGAAATATTAACTTACTACGAGTAACTGTGCGAAAAAGTACTCTGGACAATAAATATATTAAACCATGAATGAATTTCCAGTTAATGTTTATCAGTTCATCATTTCTCTACTCTTGGTCTCAATTAAAGGTAAGTTTTAATGTTTTAAAAAATTGTTTAAATAAATATAACTTTTTGTTTTAAATTTTTGATTTACAAAAATCGTTTTAACATATATGTATTTTACACATTTTATTTTATTATTTTTTGCAATTTTTCAAAAAGCAAATTAGTTGTAATTTATTAACGAATCACGTTTACAAAAAAAGGTTACAGTCTAATTTTTGTTGTACTTAAAACTAATAACTTATTTCTATGAAAACAATTAGTCAGAATTTCTACTGTTTTGACAATTGGATTATTATCTGTTATGCTCTACAGATCTGATTAATGTTTTGTACAAAACTGTTAAACAATAATCAAATTAATTAATTATATTTTGAAACAATTAAATTGTTATTTAATAGATATTAGCGTAGGAAGATAAAATTGAGACCTGAGGTCCTAAATTTAATACGTTAACACTTTCTAATTGCTTAATGTAATACTAAAGTTATTAATTTAGCATTACAGTTATCTACAGAGTATATACAACAAATATAATATACTAGCTTAATTTTAACTTTATAATTATTATATCTTTTTGTGAATATTAGAAAAACTTTGTTTTAAAACTTTTACAAAAAACTTTCACGAAAAGTTTTATATTAATAAAATAAATTATTAAATAGAAAAATACTTAAAATTTGTTGAATATATAAAACAGTTATTATTTTAAAATATTTCAAATTTTAAGTTATAATTAAATTAAAATTCTGCCAAAGATATCAATAGACGTAAAAACAAAGAAAATATTAATAAAAATAAAACTATTATTGAATTTGAGCAGAAAATTCAATAACGTTTTTCTCATATAAAAAACTAAAATATATCCGAGAATTAAATCGAGTCTAAACTCTAACATCAGTTCCGAATAAAAAACTTATGATTAATTCAGAAAAATGAATGAATTATTCATTAGGAATATTCTACAAGAATATAGTTTTATGAAATTAGTCTCTTTTTTCAGTACAAGTGAGAGAAAACAGGAAAAGTTTGAGTCAATAATAATCTAAAAAAGTTAAACATAACGATAAAATTATTAATAAAGAAAATGTGGATTTAATATTGGATTTGATTTCTGGGCATATGTCGAGTGTTTTCTGGCGAAAGACTAAATCAAATACTGTTTGGACAACAAATGATTTAGTTTTTTTATGCCCGGGTTATAGTTATGGCATTCATGTGCTAAACTCTTTACAGCTCACAAACCCTTACAGCGCTTACAGCTACAGCTCAGTCAGGTTTTTACAACTCGACATCCAAATGGTGTCAGTTCTGGCACTTAAGCTTTGAATTATATGTATTTTATTCGTTTTAAAAAAACTTTTGGTCTTTGCAAAACTTAAAGAAAAATAGTTGAATTAAAAGAATAAATTAAACTGGTTTAAAAATTATTTATATGAAAAACACAAATAATGTTTTTATTGCTTACTTTTAAGACAACTATTAATAAATTCTTATGAATAAATTAAATAGTAATTCACATAAAAAAAAGCGCAAAGTATTAAAGGGCAATCATTTGATAAGTTTGCAAATTTATACTTGTGCCTAACAATTAAACTTAATTGAGATATTATTTTGGGTTTGCATTGATTTATTAATTACCAGTTATAGTGAAGTAAAAATTTTCGGCTACATTATAGCCGATTAGAAATAGGTAGTAGAGGACAATGCGAGCGAACAATAATACTTTTGCTTTAGTGGTGGTTGTAGTTGAATAGCCGGGAGTCGATTGAGTCTAAATAAGAGTAATTGAAAAGTGCGCTGTAGTGCCACTTAATTTGTAGCAATTTATCACTTTGAGTCTCGCCGGCTATACATGTCTGCTATTGACAATCACTTTATCTGTTCTTCAGTGCCTATTGTTTGGTTCGATAGCTGTTCGGATCACAAATAGAAATACAATGACTTACAAACTGATAGCGAATAAAAAATAAAACTACAATCGATCTGTTGAGGAGTAAACGGAGAAAGTGGAGAGAGTGGAGAGAGTAGAGGGAAAGCGCTTTCTTGACAACCACTGCACCTAAACACTGACGAACTGAATATTTGTCGTCGTTTTTGCATTAATATTTGCTAACTTTTTGCAACCGATTGATAGCTTTTTTCTATTTACAACATTTTCAATCTTTTCTGTACTTCTCTTATAAATCAAATTCAATTCAATTGAAAGTTTGCAAAAACTTTCTACTATAGAGATTATTTGTTTAATTAATTTTTTTAAATTTATATTATTTTTTATATAACAATTTAATTTTATCTAAATTTTTACATTAAAATATACAATATAAACATGTATTTAATAAAATAAGTTTTAAAAAATTAATAAATATGATAATAATATATTAAAAAATATAATACTTTATTTAATAGCAAGAAAAAATGTTTTTATTTAAATATCTTATCTGACAAATTATTCTCTTGCAAAAAAATAGTAAAATTTATTGTTTACAAATATAACCTAGCACAAAATATATTTATTGTAAAAGAGCTTTAACTATTTGCTGAATTCTACTCAAACTAGTAGATATTTTTACTCTTTCTATTCCTTGTGTATCAATATAATTCCTAATGCAGTAAAGATTGATATTATTTTCGGTTAAGTATATGTTTTTATTAAAACAATTCGCAAAACAATTCAAAAAAGCCTTTAAGCGAAATATATTATTAAATTCGGTTTAGTTTTCCTGCAAATATGCTTTGCTTTGCAGAGAAGCAAACTTTGCCAAACATAAGTTCAGGAGATTTATTACTACCGATTTTGGTTTATATAGTAGTGTATTGTTATTATTATTAAATTTTCATTAAAATCTGTTTTCCTAAATAGGCCTATAATTTTAATACATTTATTACAAAATTTATAAAATAGTAAAATATACAAATTAACATGTTACTTTAATTTTTGCAATTAAAAAAATAACAAATTTAAACTAACAAGTAAGTTGTGAAAGAGTTATAAATTAGAATTTATAATTTTAAATAAACATAAATTTCAAACTTAAAGTTTTAAGATGAATAAAATATTTTACATAAATCTTCATGAATAAATAATTAATTAAAATACATTATGTTTTATTATGTCTTGTTAAAAATAATTTCTAAGTTAAAAAAAGTCTTGAATAGATATTAGAAGAGCTGATAAAAATAAGATAGACGTGTTTAAACTTAAATTAACTCTAATGTATACAAAATGAAATGTAAGAAAATGCGACTAATTCTCACTTAAAGAACACTTCATTGCAAAGCTATTAAAAATTGAATGAAGAAGAGGACGTCAACTGATTATTGTGTTAGAGTCTACAGCCTATAGAGTCCGTACGGCTATTAGATTATAATTAAAGTGGATGTAAGAGTAGATTTGCTTCAGTAGATTCAGTCAAATTACACGACCACCCGATCGACACGACCGGCATATTTATGCCCAAATTACTCGACTCTCCAATACTATTACAATGGTTCTGACTCTGAGATTGGCAAGGCACTTTTCTCACTATTTGTTTTGTTTATATTTTTAAATTATTATTTTATGCTGTAATAAGTTATAGAAGTTAAAGTAAATATTATTTTTTATAGCAAAATATATCATTTTTAAATAATATGCTATTTTGTTTGATCTGACAAAAAAGTTCACATCAGTTCAAACTTTTATTTATTTATTTATTTTTGCAAAAGCAAAATATTTACCCAAAATTTTTTGTTATTTAAATAACACTTAAATATATTAGTTTTTAAATTATATTAATATTATTTGTATATTGCTATTTTAAATCAAATATCTACAAGTTTAAATTTTTTAATTTTAAGATTTATTTTTATAAAAATTTCTTGACATTTTAATTAAAATTTTATTTCTTTCAAATGCTCTTACAGCTTTTAAATTTTTTAAATAAAAATTTATTAAATTAGTGTCAAATAATATTCAAACTTGCATATTTTAAAATTATGTAATATTAGTCAAGAATTTTATGAATGTTTTAAAATTATTAAACAACCTTTTTAGCGTAAAAAATATTCGACTTTTAAAAATAAAAAATTAAACTTAAAGTCATAAATAAAAATGTCATAAATAAAATATCTAATTATTTTAAATCAATAAATTCTGATTTTAATTAGTATTTTATTAATGATTTACAAAAATGTTTTATATCTACAGTATATTAAGTGAAAAGTGTGAGTAGAGAAGAGTTGGCCAGTAATAGAAGTGGTTTTAAATTTGATAAGCTTAAATGTATCTTATTAAATAAAATAAAACTATACTTTTAATTTTGTAAAAACAAAATTTAAAAAATTTTATTTTTAAAAATTATATTAATATTTATATTATTAAACAAATTTTAGTACCCATCTACTTCATAAAATGCAACATGGCCATCTCAAGAGAATAAAATTCTTGAAATTTTTTACTTCAATTTAATTTCCACATTCTTTGCCTTAACTCGAAATACTCTTAAGGCATAAATATATTCATTTTGAGAACAGAAGAGAACAGAAGTCAATAAGATCGGCAAAAATTTTATTTAATTATCAGAAAAATTTTAGTAATCTATTTACGCAATAATTGTAAAAACTTTTGATTACGCAATAAAACTGATGATTCAATTTAAACCAAAATCGCAAATCTGTTTCATCTAAAACAAAAAATTGTTTGCTCTACACTCGATTCGGGCCAAAACTCCAGTTCTGGCCTAAAGAGTGGAATACCTCCGAAAACGATCGCATAAATAGAAAAATCTGTTTTTACGCAAAATTAGGTTATTGCTCAAAAATTCTCTAAATTTAATTATAAAACTTTCAAAAGTTTGTTTTACATTATTCACGAGCGGAATAATTTGATTAAATAATTTTTGGCTCTGTTCTGATGCAAATACTGAATAACAACGAGAGAATTGAATAGAAAGAGAGCATTAAATTAATTTTTAGTTATAGTGTTTCTGACACATTATGCGTGCATTTTGATAACACAACAGACAATATAGATATAAATTGTATATATTTTTTTCTATTCTTCTTTAATCTTTAATATGAATTGAATGAATCCATTCTATTAAAACACTTTTCACACAATTAATGATTATTATTATAATATATGAATCGATTTGTTGTTTCCTTAAAGCAAATGCTCTCTTCTTTCGGATCTCTGTCTTCTCTCACAAGTCTGGCTTAGATCAAAACATCAAACTCTCTCTCTCCCCTCCCTCTCCCTCTCTCTTCTCTTTCTCTCCCCTCCCTCTCTCCTCTCTCTCTTCTCTCTCTTCCTTCCTCCCTCCCTCCCTCTCTCCCTCCCTCTCTCTCACTCCCTCTCGCTCCCTCTCTCTCCCTCTCTCTCCCTCTCTCTCTTTCTCTCTCTCTCTCCTTCTCTCTCTCTCTTCGTTTTCTTTCCATTTCTCTCACTCCCCCTACTCTCTCTATCCTTCTTTCTTTCTCTCTACCCCTGTATCTGCCTCCCTTCTGCTCCCTCCCTCTCTTACTTTCTCTCTCTATCTATTTTGTCTGCCTCTCCTGCCATTCCCTCCATTCTCTACATTCTCTCTATTCCCCACTCTTTCCCCAAAGTGTGTATTTGACTGTTTCTCATGAGTTAAACATTGCATAAAAATATTCGATCAGTAAAAGTGAAATCGAGAGAAGAAGCGGAATCTCATTCTCATAAGAATTTTTGAAGACTTGGGGCAAATATATGTTCGAGTTTGGAGTTGGAGTGTCTTCGTGTAAAATATATGCAATATATGCCATAGAATTGGATACAATATGTGCTTACTTTGCAAACTTAAACATACAATACATAGCCGTAGATATAAAATATATTCAAAGAGTAGAACCAAATGATAGCGAAATTCTTGTGCGAATAAACTGTATTTTATTTGAAATCCTTTTTTCTTACTTTTGTTATTATAAGCGCTTGAATTGAAAATAAATGACTTTAACTATAAACTAGACAATATTTTTCTGATGATCTAAGCGATGGATAAATAACGCATAAATTTTTTGGTTCAATTATTATTAAGTTTTAAAATTATTTAGCATTTATTTTCTCTCGATTTTAATTAGTTTTTCTCTTATGTTCTTTACTTCACTCTTAACGAAGAGATTAATTATTTTAGATAATAATGAAATACTGACGAAATTAGTGGCAAAGTTGAAGTGAAGGCACAGTTAGAGTTGGTTCAGAAGGGAATCATTTATCGTATGTCACCGATCGGTAATCGAAACACATTTTTCAGTTTTAGTTAATTTAGAGATTAGCGACGATTAAGATTAAACTCCTCTAAACACTATTGATAGATACGGTACTAGTGTTTAATTCTAAAGTCGACTCTTTGTTATTAATTAACAACAAAATTCAAATTTAATTAAATAAATGCATTCAAACCAAAACTCAAAATCAAACAACATTGTGGAAATGTAGAATTGTAGAAGGTTGCTTTTTTTTATTTTGTTTTGTTTTGTAAATTTAATTTCCTATTTGTGTTGACTATTTTTGTAGTCAATTAAAGAATTTGAAATAATTTAATTGCAAAACATATTTATCTATCAGAATATACATTGAATTAAAAGCAGAATATTTTTAAACTTTAATTCCGAAAATGTTAACAATTGAGATAAAAAGATAAACAAATTTGAATTGACTATTTAGCAAGAACGAATGCACCTTTGAACCAATCTGCTCAATAACTTTGTCGTCAGGTTTTGGGTTTAGGCAAATGTTTTTGTTTTTATTTCTAGTGAAAGCACTGACAAGTAGTGCCGAACCGAACGGTGCGGACCAGTAGTCAGACGAAACGAAAATGAAAGAATTAGAGAATAAAGTTAGAAATAAGTACTGATTGAGTGCTAATGTGTTGAGAATGTGAGCGACGGTAGGGAATGGGAGAATAGGGGAACGGGAGAGAAAGAGAGTGAAAAAAGTGAAAGATCTTATACAATAACTATAAGCGTTTGGCAGGCATTGGATTCAATGGAATCGAGTTTTTATGCGTTAAACACTCGCATAGATTGATGGAGTGCTGGACATGAGTTCGAACATTATGTATCACTGCTATAGAGACTCACTTTTGGTATATGTATTGCATTGAAACAAAGTTAAGTCGGGATTTATGATCGAGTGAGTGCCGCATAACCAGAATATTCTCTCTAAAACTCCAACAGTTAAACCTCTGTATAATAAATACCCAAAAAATTAATGTATTTTCACTGCATTTATTTAACAGACTTTGTGCTCAGTTTTGAATTATATAAATATAAATATTATTTAGATTTAATTTTGAGCAAAATTTTATGGCAAATATATCAATAATATAACAGAAAAGTTAACTTTGAATCTAGTGATTCAATCCTTTTTAACGCCAACCCTTTGTTTATACAAACTTGGACCATTTGAGTAAATCAAATAGTTTTGATATATTAGAATTTTATGCTCACATTCAGCTCACTATGAATTAAGTGGTTGTCTCTGTAAACACAATACGAAAACACTTCGAGAAATCTTCGCAATCTCAGAGTCAATAAAATAAATATTTGGCTTATATTCCAAACGCTTTTTCTAACACAAGAATGAGACCAATCATTCATTCAGTCATTCATTACTATAGTTAAGAAAAATTCGAAAAAAGAAAAAAAAATTTCAATTTGAGAATAAAAATACTTAAAATCCAATTCCCGTTTAGGAAATTCATTTATTCACTTTCAAAAATAGGTTTTTTCTTCTTAAATTTTCTTTTATTAAATTATTCAAACATTTTTCTAACTTTAAATTCATGATGAGGAAAAAACTTTCGTGTAATTGAATGATAGAATTTTAAGTAAGTTTTTTCCATTGAATACACACAAAAAAAGTTTTACTTTATATATAAAACACATTTATATCTCTTATTGCGTAACACTTAACGAGATTTTACTGTAGTTTTTGGGTTCTAATAGACAGAATATAATGGAAAGAAAAAAATTGGTAAGAATTGAATGAAAGACTAATACAACTGTTTTTTATGACTGGATTAGATGAGAGGAGAAAAATATATTTTGTCAATGAAATTATGACATATATAAAGGAAAAAATACATTATATCTAATATTTGTGTTACATTCGGTCCAGACTTATGCGCCTGAAATAACAGACATAATATAACTCATATGGATTGGCCTATAATGGAAATTATATTTTTAGATAACATATTGTACTTAAAAGATAATTATCTCTAATAAACAGACAAAACAATATACGAAACAATTAATTAAGATAAATATTGGGCTTTTGATAAATAGGTATAAACAGTGGAACTTTCGATACTTCAAATTAGATCTACTGTATATAGTCTTTGATGTCAAACTTATATCATAATTAAATAATTAATTTTCTCATTGAGAGGCTTCTGATGCTTTCATTCGTTCATTCGTTCATTCGTTGGCCGAGTATTGAGAAGATGGAGAGTAAAGCAAACATAAGATGAGCTAAAAGTTAAGTCGCGATCGACTGCACACAAGACAACAGTGAATGAGCTGAGGATTGCCACTGAATGTCAGTTCCTGTCAATATATTTGCGGCAAATAATATCTGATGAGCCGGTGATGACTGATAGTTATTATCTAAACATTCGCATAATGGCGATCGCTATTACAGACCACCGATAACCGCTTATACTCTACACAAATAGCAGTCTATTTATTATTCTTTTTTAGCTAACTTATAGTAATCTCTCTTTTTTTGTTAGTTTAGAAACTTTTTCGCTTTCTTTAACTTTTGCTCAAATTATTCGTTGGAATGCATTTGAATTTAAATAAAATAAAAACAAATTTATACTCAAATTAACATTTATCTGATTGATTGCACAAGTTGATACCAATCCAAATACAGATTATTAATCATTGAATCGAAAGTTATATCACATCTTAACCTACTTTTCCATATGATTAACGAATTCTTATTATTTTTGTAAATAATTATATATTTTAAAAGTATTTACACGTATTAAGAAAGTAGTTATTTATTCTAAATGTGCTTTAATTGAAAAAAACAAAACAAGAAATAATAACTTTCAACATAATAACTTTAAATCCATAAATATTGTGTTAAGAAAAAGTTTCAAAAAGTTTATTCACTGCGAAACACAAATACGGTATAAGATGAGAGTACAGACACTTAAGCTTAAATAGAAAGATCAATCAATCAACAAAAACAAAACAAAAACAAAACAAAAAACTGAAACTTAATTCTATAACAAACTGATTGACTGAATATATTGCAGTCATTTTGAATTAGGCGTAAATTTTTAGCCAATTTATATCCGAACGGACTCTGTCTTTCTCTCTCTCTCTCTCTCTTCCATATGCTGTGCACTGAACTTTAGACTAGACACTCATCTCTTGTCCAGCAATTTCAGTGTTCTATTGGCGACTCTCTTATAGTTTTATTAAATATTATTAACTCATATATAAATGTGGAAAACGTGACTTTAATGGTATAACTACTAGAGGCGCAAAAAGAACAATAAATTCTCTGGAGATCTGTTCAGGCATTGAAAAGACAATGCTTTTAGTTGAGTGTTTCGTGACCTGAAATACGTTAATAATAATAGTTAATGAAAACACACAACGCAACCTAGCAATCAAGCTATATTTTTAGATTCTTTTTTAAGACAATTATTTAGTTTAATTTTTACAGTTTTTAGTTATTTTTTATGTTTATTAATTTTTAATGAATTTTGTTATTAAAAATTGAAAACCTTTTTTTGCAAAATAGATTTTTTATGTTTAATACGTTTTATGTGTTGTTAGTGTTGCGAAAATTTACGGAATCGTATTAAAGGATTAGATTTTTATTTCGACTTAAATCAAATCAAGAGTTTTTGAAATCATTTCTGTTTTCACTGATTTGATTAATAATAAATGGAAAGAATTTATTGTTTTTGAAGCAAAAAACAAGATTTAATGACAGATTTTGTCACAAAAATAATTCTTTATAAATAATGTATAAAATAGAGTGTTTTAAAAATAAGTATTTGAATTAATTATATAATTTATTTGTCTTAAACTTAACTTAATATAATAATAATTTTAAATAAATAATGAGTTAAATTGTTTTTTAACAAATTCTATACTATTATTTTATTTTAACATGTTCATAATAAAAATACATTGTTAATAATAAAAAACTTTTATTATTTAATGTTATTTTTATTTAGTTAAATAATTAATTACAGAATTTATATGTTTTAAGCATGTATAAAATATTATAATAAATTGATAAAGTTGTTTAATAATAGTTTATTTAAATTAAGGGTTTTGCTTTGTTACACCAACCAACTATAATTAAAATTTTAATTAATTATTTAACACAGGTTTTAAAATATAAAAAAAATGATAAAATTATTTAGGTCAATTAATTTTTAGAATCTCAGTTGGGAATTAAATATTAATTTTTAAAATTATAAAACAAAACTGTATAATTTAAATTTTTAAGTAAGTAATTATATAAATTAAATTTTCAAAATTTTTTTCATAATTTTTTATATTTAGTAATAATTTATTATATATATAAATTACACAATTTTAATAAACTTTAATTTTAAATTATTTTATTATTTAAAAATGTTTTTTAAATTTAATAAATTAATTCAACTTGCAAAAGTGCAATTTAAATAAAAGTTTTAAATTTACTTTAAACTTTTAAATTAGAATAATTTATATTTGACTGATGTAATGCTTAAATTTTATATACCGTAATAATAGTACAGTCCAACCCGCTTATAACGAACAGCTCGGTTTTGCCAAATCAGTTTGTTATAACCAGGATTCGTTTTATACGACTATAACTTAATATATATATATATTTTTCTTTTCATAACTACTGTTTGTTATATACGGGTATTTGTTATAAGTGGGATGAACTGTAACCATTTTATTAGTTTTTATATATAAATTAAAATTTGTTTTTAATTTTATTTCTAAAATTTATTTATGAGCGCAAAGTTTTTTCCTTAAATCAACCATGACAATTAAATCATTTATTTAAATTTGAAAAAATTATAACAAAGAGTAGATTTTTAGCTTGGGATTTTGTATTTCCCAGATACTTTTATCAAAATCAGTTTTAATCCAAGTAATTGAATAAAAGGCTATTTATTATACAAAAAGCTCTTTTCTATCGATTGTGTCTTCAATGCCTAACATTGTATTACATTTCAATATCTATCGGATATACTGTTAAAAGTCATTGAAGTCATTGTAGTGTAAATAAACTTTTGTATAATATATGGAATTTTCAATGTATACAAACATTAGATCCAGTGCTGAAGTGGTTAGAAAAAATTGCTGATCCGCAAAAAATTTGACTGGCTTATAGTTGAGAATTTTATAATTTGTTTGTCTCAACACAACTTCACTTTTTTGCTTTAATTCTCTTTTATCTTCGCCAACAAACTCTTCGGCGAAGATAACTCGCCATTAGTTGAGACGTGAGTTGAGCCACAATCGCAAAACTCAGACCTCATTCCCGGCTCTAACTCACACTTTTCTATCACTCTTTAAAAAAATTCTTTAGACCATAAATATTGGGCTCAAAACTGAAAAGACACTCATTCTCTCCTCCCGTTCCACTCGTTCGCTCTCTGACCGACAACTCCCTCTTCTCTGTTCTAGTCTTTAGTCTTTAGTTTTTTCCTTCACATCGACTCAATTCTATATAAACCATATATTTAAGCACTTCTTATAAGAATGAAAAAGAGGAGAACAGGAAAAGCATTTGCAGCTGAAATCCAATGGGAAATATGTATCCGAAAGCGGCAGACATTCGGCCAACAAATTAATCCGAAAGCGCATCGAAAGCGCATCACAGCTGGAGATTGAGATAGATTTGTGGCCTCTTTCGCACTATCAGTCAGTCGACGCCACTGAGAGAGCCGGGAGAACGCATTCAAGCGCTCGGGAGAGGGTTGAGAGAAGAGCGAGACTTTCTTTTCTATATTCTCTCTATTTTTGTTGTTATGTTTGCGACGATTATTGAAAGAATGAGCAAAAAAGTTGTGGTTTTTTCAAAAATATTAGATATGCTATCAATAAAGTTGTAGTTTTGGCCAAACTATTGGTTCAAAATCTTTTTTAGCCAAAACTCTTTTCATTTCTCTCTTTTTTCATATAATTTTTTCTCTATCTTTTCAACCTTAGCTCACATTTTGTTTGCTTTTATTTCTGATTAAATCGTTGAATCAAAAAAATGTTTTTCAGCGCATTATATAGAATTTGTCAGTTTTATAGTTACCCGAAATTCCCTTTTCATGAATATCATATCACAATTGAATTTTTATTTATTTTGTATATTTTATTTAACACTTAAAAAATTATTTAAAATTATTTCAATAGCTAACATATAATATATATATATATTGAAACTATAATTATAATTTTATTGAAATTTTAATATATATAAGATGTGCAATCTCTAAATGGCCAAAATCTAATTTGCCAATATACAAATCGCCTAATCCTTTTGGCCAAATGCATTTCCCCAAAAGTCGATTTTAATGCATTTCGCCGAACAAATTTTTACAGCTTAATTTATACACCAATATATAATTAATTTTATTTAAAAATAAATGCTAAAAAGTTTTAATTAAAATATTAATATAATTTAATATTGCATTATTTCAAAATATAAATTAATATAATTCAAGTTTATTTTGTTGGTGTAATTAAATACCAAACCCTGTCGAGAAACTCAATTGAATTTTCAGAATTATGATAATTGTTTCGCAAATTAGAAAACATTTTATTACTTATTCTGTATTCAAATGAATGTGTTATTTCAAACTGAATGAAAATTTTATCACATGTTTATCACATCTTGATATTAATCTTATCTAAAGAATTTAATTTCATAGTATAAAGTATGTTTGGATTAACTTAGAGATACTTTTAGCAAAATACATTATTTTTTTGCGAAAAGGAATTTGACCAGTTGCATTAAAATTTTTTACCAAATGCATATTGGCGAAATAAATTTTGGCCATATGAAGTACAGTATATAAGATTAGATAATATAGGATTTTGTTTAAATATAAAATTCCAATTAATAAATTGCTCGAATAATCTAATTAACTTTTTCAATATATTCTTATTAAAAAATATCAATATTTTAATTATTTCCAAACCTTTTATATATGAAACTTCATTTTTATAAATTTTTTCTAAACACAATATTCGACGTTATATTCATTGCTATATAATTAATTGATTGCAATTTTTTTCTCTCTACTGTATAGCAATTCAATTCAAATTTCTTGTTCATAAAGTTTAATGAATACCCGAATTCATTAATCACTTATAGCTTAATGGACTGAACTCTCACACAAATGTTATAATAGAATCTGTGCTCTCGTTCACGAACATTGATTTTTTACCAGGCAGAAAAATAAATTCATTATTAAAAAAGTTTTGGTTATATTTTTAGATTAAAGTCAATATTTATAATATGAAAAAAAGAATCCTAAATGAGAAAAAAGTATTTCATTTCAAAATTTATATTTGAAATAAATATATATAACTGAAAATTATATTTACGTTTCAAAAAAAGTTTGTTAACATAAATAGTTGAAAATAAGTAAATATATTATTTTCCTTAACTACTTAAATATTGAATTTATTAAATAACTTTGCTAAATAGATTATGAGTAGTATAGAGTGAGTATAGACGGATTCAAGATGGCGGACACTGCACAACAGTACGACCCTATTTTCGAGACGTACTTTATGGAAGGGGCTTTTTACCATTGAACCCTATGTTAATTCGAGACGTACTTTAGGTCAAGACCCGCGTGAAACGCACGTGACACGCACGTGAAAAAATCGTCACGCAAGTTGAAT